>OMNV01009598.1:0-26473 GCA_900303265.1 Brotula barbata
GGTGGACCACACTGTACTGCAGTAGGTCAGGATGGACTCAATGGAGGCTCGGTAGAAGTTCACCAGCAGGGGGCTGGGGAGATGAGCCTGCTTTAGCTTCCTGAGGAAGTAAAGTCGCTGGTGGGCCTTCCGCACCTGATCGGAGGTGTGGATGGACCAGGTGAGGTCGGCCGAGATGTGAGTTCCAAGGAACCTGAAGCTCTCTACCCTCTCGACCTCCTCTCCTTTGATAGAGAGGGTGGGGGGCACAGTCTTTTTGGATTTTCTAAAATCCACGATGAATAATGTAAAAGGGTCATATTTTATTCTTTTTTTATAGTATAACAAAGAAAAAGTAAGCTTGAATCATTTTTGCGTGGCTTAAGCCAAACTGACGACCTGATTGCTGCTATTTAGTAGATCATCATGATTGTGCACATCGGTGTTGAAGATTGGATTTCAGATTTAGAGGTAGTGACTGAGGTTGTCACCGAAATCTCCAAAGGCAATTTTTAAAAGCAGATGCTGTTTCTGCATGGCTGATTTTTTTTTTCCCGTCTTCAGTATTTAATTATATTCCACCCTGTGGTGTCCTAATACGAAGCCTTGAGGAAAAGCATCAAAACAGAATGATAAGGCTCAGAGGAACTCTTATTTCCCAATCAAACCCGGCCACTATTAATTTGTCAATACAAACACCTTCCTTGTTGTACATTTACACAGCTACAAATTCCAAAGGGTGCCCTTGAGAGTGACCACTCTGAAATCCATCAGAGAAACTGTAAGTAGTGCACGTTGTGACCCGTGGGGTGTGTTAAGGCTTTTCTTCATGGGGCTCGCTGAGATTTTTTTTTCTTCCCAAATACTGGATAGACTCAAATATGTCCCCTTTGGGACTGCAGCTGTAAACCGGCTCGCTACACCACCTCACCCACCCCCTCCCTCTTCTTTACAGCACGCATTTTATGTGCACAAAACAAATATTACTCCATGAGTCACTCACACAGACGATGCAAGACGCTGTTGCGCAAATGTTGACTTGAACTGTTCGTCTCTCACTTGCAATGAGATGACAACATATAGATCTCTTAAATCTAAATAAAAGTACTTTATGACTTGAGGATCTCTCTTATATATTAGGGAAACAATTTAGCCTTTTTGTAATATCGAAACAGTGTATTTATTTATATTCCTGACAAAAATAAGTTATCTGTTACCTTCAGTATATGCGTAATTAATATGTTTTGCTTTTTGGACATGGACAGGTCCATGTGTCTCAGACAGTCTTTGCTTTCTTTGTTGCAATATATTTCCTTGAAAAAAATGGAACCAGCACATTCTTTTTTTACATAACTGCTAAAAATTGGGTTGTTTTTTTTCATTTGCTTTTAAGGACCTGCTCTGTGAATTAATTTTCCTTTTCAAGTAGTTTGTTTGCCCGTACTAAATACATTTCCCATTTAAACTGCAATTTTTAACTTGCCCAAAACTGTACTCAAGGTTATATTTGTGTGATGATTTGTTTTCTCAAATCTGTCAATAAGTGGAAGCATGTATACGCTGCATTTTCAGTCCGCTATAAAGGTCAAATATTCAGAACATTCTGTGGGTTTCTAGGATCAAAAAGTCCTATTTTCATACGTTTTGCATGAGTGTGGTTCATTATTTCAGAGCTCCATCAGCAGTATCTTTTTGAGAAAATATTGTTGTAACAGAGAAATGCCAAATGAAGCTATAAACACGATGCTGTGTCGTTGTTGTTGTCCCTGACAATGACGCGGTGGCCCTCAGTACCAGTTGAAAAGGTTTGAAATGTGGAAACTGGGGCTGGTTAAGCAACCAATGACTCATCAAGTAACAACCCTGCAGGGGTTACAGGACCACGCTGTGCTGTGAGGCAGACATATATAACCTGCACTTTAAATCTATTTAGACTGCATACTCAAATTGGAAGTCTGCCAACTGAAATCAAATCAGAAATGCACCCTGCCATTTCCCCACTCCGTCTGCATCTGACTGCAAAATAAAAGGCACACCTCGGAGTATCAGATGATTTTTTTTCCCTCCACGTTGCTCAACTTGATACTGTTTCCCTCTCCATTGGAATCAATTGCTGTGGTCTGGGAGTAGAAGCTTTTCCTTTCTTCACTGTTCATCCGTTTCCCTGGAGGATCCTATTTAACATATGATTCTCTACTTCAGCTCCCCCGATATCGCTACCACCAAACTCCTCAAAGAAAAATGATGGAAGACACGGGGATCCTCGTCCTGAATAGCTCTCTTACCGCTAATGAGCTTTCTGACTATTTCGAGTGGACGAACGTTGGGCTAAAGTTGAGCCTTATTTTCCGTAATGGTCCTGTTGCTGTTGCTAAAGCCGTGAACGGGAGAATAAAAATGTCCTTGAAGATCATTTGTGCATCCAAATTATAGAATGAGGCTTCCACATGTCATCATTTCAGGATATCTGCTAGTAACAGCAGATACACCTAATTAACCCCAAAGCTAATTATACAATATGAGTGCGCTCTACAATGATGCTGACATTAGTGTTTTGCTCTGACTGGATAATGCGCCGTTCAATGCATTATAAAGTTCACTGTCAAATTTCCTTTGAACCCACAAATCTCACCGCAGTTCATTCATACTCACAATGCACCAGAATTATGAAATGATAGCAAACATTCTATATTATCTTGGGGTTTTTTTACTTTGTTTTTGAGTGACATGCGCAATGACATGAGTAAAATTTGGATCTCCCTCTTTGTTTAAGCTGCTGAGATGAATCGGGGATGATTATATTTTGGCTCCTATATATCATTTATCTTCCTCATTGACTGCTCTGCATAAAGCAGTACATCATCATGTTTACATTCGTTATGGTATGACGCTTGATCACGTTTCATTACAATCAAAATGTCTTTTGATGGAGCTTTTTTGTGGACAAGTCTGGACTTGTGTGTCCTCATGTTGATTTAGCTGGTTCCAATCAGATCAGATTTTAATAGGTTAGTGGTTCTTGACCTTGACTGGGAAATGAATGAATCGACTTTCAAATTGAAGTGAGTGACAGACTCCTTCAACGCCTTACGGAGCTTGTTGCCATGAGGCGGAGTCGTCCAGGGTCTCAAAGGTCCTGCAAGTGTGCCATGTTTGTTTCTTTTGTGCTGCAGGTGCTATAATGCTTTACCACATGGTACACCGTACAGCACCTGTGCTCTGTTGTTTATGTGTGTGTTTTTGACTTTCCTCCCATGTGAATCTAAAAAAGTCATTGAAAAGTCAAGGACTTTATTTCCGTTAAGTCTTACCAGAAATTGCTTTGGAAGCCCTGGTGGATTTTGTGCATTCAGTGGCTCAGACTGATATTGAGTCTGCACATGCCTCGTAAGTGATGTGTATCCTCATCATTTCCCTCACTATTATATCTTCCTCTACAAACCCATGGAACTATAAGGAGGTCAGATTGCTTCTGGACAGCCGACAGTTCCAGATTCTTCATATATTTCTTCTTATGGTATTCCAACCTGTGATATAACGCGTTCAGAGCAGACGGATTTCATGTTAGCCTGTCTTAAAGGACTGATCAGGATCAGTTACAATCAGGGTTTGGTTTTTTTTTACAATTCTTCAAAGGTCATGGAGTAAAAATACCATATCATTGGAGACACTGACATTGTGGATTGAAAGGATTTTGACATGTTGCTAGGTTACGGGTGTGTTGGAAGTAATACAATGTACACAAAGCAAAGTTTTTCCAGCAAAGGGTTGCTAGGTTACACATGTAATTTTCCAAAGAGAACCCCTCAGACAATCCTATGGCCCTGCTGAAACCACTTGTATAAATCAGCCTTAAACAGCGGTTGGACGACGTTGATGTAAACATCTGTTTGGAAGAGACGATTTCACTGAGAAACACCTTCCTCTTCTTTCACAGTCACATCACTTGAACAATCTCAAGTTGTTTATCTCCACAAATTTTGCTGAATACTATAACAGTACTATACAGTATAAAAAAAGTAGTGAAAGAATCCACCTGATCTTCACTGGGCAAACATCACCATGTTTAAACAACCCTTGCCAAGGCTGTGCTGAACATTTTTTTGGTGTATGAGAACATTTGATGATTTTCTTGCCTCGCCCTGCTTTCCTGGGTTCTTATTGCTGCTCTCGGTTCAATCTTTTGGGCAAAGCAGGTTTTAAAAAATCTTCTGTCTGTGAAAACATTACAAATACAAAGCACACCATTTATTGTCTCTGTCCCCCTATACAGATATTACAGATATTCCCCCCATATCACTGAGGACGGCCTCAGTGCAGCTGTCATTGCTATCCAATGCACCGGCACCCATCTGTGCGGCCATGGGCGTGTTGGTCTTAAAATGAGGAGTGGTCAGGTCATTTCTTAGCGTATTGCTGTTGTGGGGCACCAGAACAGGTTTGCGCTTAAACCTACACAAACTATGACTAAGTCTATCATTGCATTGCGTTTTTCTGCAATTTAATGAGTCCAGTGTTACAAAAATTCATTCATCATCCATACAAAGTGGATTTGAACACGCCTTAAAGAGCTGGGCGCAGCACCATAGATGGTTTAACTAGAGCCCAGTATTAAAAAACTCATACTGTAGTGATTGATAATCTCGCTGATTGGCCTCCATTTTTAGATAATAACAAATTATGCCAATAAGAAAGTTTAAAAAGTAAAAAAGTCATCAATTTCAACAAGATGTTAAAGTTATGAGAAGTTTTAATGCCAAATTAATATTCCAAACAGCAACACTTTAATAAGGTGTTCTGTTGAGTCTGTCTGTCTGAGCCTCACAGCTTGCTTCAAGCTCACAGGTGGTGAGCTTGAAGCAAGCACAGCTTGAGTTTTTATTCATTTCATCTCAGCTTGTTGTGCGGCTCGTTCTCCTCACACACTGAGGGGCACTGCTCCAAACAACACTCAGCTGTGCCGGCAGGACGCTGATGAAGACTGAAGGCACTTCATCATGTTACCCTCTTGTAGTTTCTGTTGGTTACCGACCTGTGTGGTCAAGAGTTTGTCGGTTTCTGTCTCCCGGAAATCTAAGATGTGACCTTCGGGTTATAACACAGTTGAGGGCATTTTAGCCATTTTAGCTCCACACTGAGACAAAGTCTAAGCTTGTGATCTGTGTGGGTATTATTTTGGTCTACTTCAAACATCTGCAACATCAGAAAAAAATTTTTATTGTTATTTATTATTCTATTTTTCATTGAATTTGTCATCTTATAGTATTTATCGGCAGGTTTTGGCCAAGCCTCTTAGCAGTAATGTTTGGATTTTTGTTCATAGAAGCACACAGTGCTCCGGCAAAATGGATTACATGACAATCAAATGTTGAATATATATACTGTATATACCTCGAAATATTTATTTACTTAATTTTTTATTTATTTAAGGATTATAAACTTCACAGGGTTCAGGTGTAACTCAATGCATGTTTCAACTCATTTAATTTCGCTGTTTCACTCACTGTGATACAGCGACGACTCGTCTGGACTCTGTTTTGCCACTTCCTGTTTTATTTTGTAATCATGTTTATTTGCTGTATAGTCTGCTTTACTTCTATTTCCTGCCAGTTTTCTGCATCATCTAATTTGAATGAATGATAGCTCTGTACATGTACCCTTCACAGAGCGGCCCTCGGTTGCCACGTTGTCCTTGTGCTCCCCGATCGAGCCTTGCAGTCACTTTTCTCAATTGAATCTCTGGTGTGAAGGTTCTGTGTGAATGACCTCTGTCTGTTCCTGATTCCTGCTTTTGGATTTTCCTCTTATAACTCTGCTCTGTGCGTTTGAGACATTGGATCGTTGATGTTGAAACTTTGTGTCTGGACTCTCCCTCAGTGTTTCATGAATTCAGTTTAACTGACAGTGACATTGTTGAGACTTGGTGATTTTTGTAGTTTTTTAATACACTCAGGCCCTACATGTTCTACTCATATGTCATATATTGTCATACAAATTGCAAATAGATCGACATTTGAATCATCAAGTTATTTGAAATTTGCATTTACTCTTCTTGTTTCCCCAACATTTTTATCTTCTCAACCATTATAATGCTAACTCACTCTAATTTTAATTAGCTTCATATAATCAGCGCTAATAAAAGGGAAACGATACCATACTGAATAAATTACCGTTGAAGAATGGAAAATGCTGCTAAATTTTCCAAGAACTGCGCCTGTACCTGAATAATTTTCCGCTGCCTTTTTGCCTTATCTGTATCGTGGGGGCTGATGATTTGAGGGCACTTCAAGTCGAGGCAATCAGAGGAGCCGAATAGCATTAAAGCTGTAGAATGAAATTTCTCCCACCTCTTGCAGTTATAGAGCGGAAACCTCCGGCTAGATAATCCCCGAGCACATACTATCATGTGAATAACTGCTCTTCCTAAAGAGCAGCCATAACAGGTAATATATGTTGCAGTGACACCACATGCAGATGGAAACAACAATCAGGACGAAAGGAGTTTTGCTGTATCTTTCTCCATTATTGACAGTGAAGACTCTATGAGGAGTCATGAAGAGACGTATAGAGGGGAGGAAATATATGCAGTGCAAGACTCAGAGTAGGCTTCATCTCTGGGCTCAGCTTTCTTCTTTCTGTCTGTGTCAGTGGGCTGAGCGAACGTCTCGGTGTAGCATCGGAACCATCACTCTCACTAAAACCAGCATCCTTAACCCAGGATGTCAGCCCAGCACTCCATCATAACAGAAAATCTGGGGCTCTTTGTAGGATGCTACGCTGTTCTCCAATATCTCGGTTGCTGGGCTGTGCTCTTTGACCCCAGTCTTTACTTGGGGGTAGAGGGTAGAGATATTACTCCAGCACCATCGCGCCCACGATGTCTTCCTTACTGCTGGGGTCAAACTTGCAAGAGGTCCTTGGGCCGGACTTAGAGTTGCAGTACGTTGTGTTTTGAGACGTATAAGTGCTTCATTTACAAGAATACTTTCAGTGTGTGGTATTTAGCTGTGTGATTTGGTTTATTAAGCTACTGGACAGTGCAGACAGTGAGTGGGAGTAAATAAACAACAATGAACTATGTGGAGCTGTGCTGCATGTAAAGGCTGATGTGTTTGTGAAATACAGTTGTGGACTTTCCTCATTGGGTTACAGCTAATAAAAAGTCCAATAAAATCTTCTATTCCTGCGGTGGTTGAGAGCCTATGGTGATTTGTTTGTGCACTTTCACCCCATGCAGGAGGAAATTTCTTTCCCCAGCGGAGAATCTGTCTGCCCTGCAACATCAAGTCTAGACTCTGACATCTAAATAGCAATGAACCACGTTCTAGTACACTTGGCTCTTCATGGAAATGGCATGTGATGCCACGATTGGTTCAGTTCATGTTCAACCCAAAACAGGTCCATGATCCTTCCCCTTCGCACCCTGCACCTCACTGTGCAGCGAGATTAGGCATCATCTGAATAGCTAAATTGACTTGGACACGCCCCAAAGTGCAAGTGGCTGTAGTGCTCAGACCATGAGCCAAATAAGACCCTATAAGCCCACTCTAGTGTCTACCTCTGAACTGGATAGCATTAAATCGTATGGTTGTTCTGAATAAAGTGGTAATTTGTTGTAGTGTCACCAAACCAAAAGAAGATGTGATTTTCCATTTATTGTCCGCAAACCTGCAGTGGGCTCTCTGTTTGTTTTCCTTCTGAGTAAAGTGAATCTTCTCTCCAGATTGCAGAAAGTGTGTTTCAACTTGTAATGGGTTTAGAAAATGTCCAAACAGTGTATCCCAGCAGTATCACAGACCTTCAGTACCTAATCAAAAACATCTCATCGCCTCATGAGCGCTTAACTGAGGTGAGGTCGCTCATGGCAACAGCGAGAACTCAGGAGGTCCCATGTGCTTCTTTTAACGTCACTCAATGTTGGAGCTTTTTTCCCATCCATGCAAAATGATCTTAACGAGCTCCATCTACACCAGATTATAAATCTATCGCCAAATAATTGATTTTGATTTGTCCAAGAAAGAGAATTGGATGGTCAGCATATTATTGTCACCCCTGTTATGAGGAAACAAAATGAATTTTATTTCAATATCTTATCAAACATAACAATTGATTTAATCTGTATTTTTGTATTTCTTTTTTTTTTTTACTTCATACTGAGTGTTGATGACTTTTAAAGTTCAGGGCCCGCAGGAAGAACTATTTAATTTTTCTAACACAGTTGGGGCATGTCGTCCTCTTCAGAAACATATTTGGTTAGTGTGTGATTTAAATGATACACACTTGACAGGACACACAATTTTTCAGTGATGCAAAATTAAATTGTTTGCTCAGAGGGCAAGCATAAGAAATTGGAGCAATTAGTTTGTGGTTCTCACCTTTGTGAGCACAGATGCATCCAAAACACTTCCTAATAAAATTATCTCTGTCATCTCCGCTGAAGCAGCAAAAAAGGAATTGATTGTTTTTGTCACATTTGGAAATTGATCACGTGTTTATGTCTCCTATAGTCTGACGAACATCGGGTCACTCCATCAGCGTCCTATGGAGGACTTTGAGTGCGACATAATGAAGGCAAACTTTCCATTAAAGCACAGTAGATTTAATACTCCAGCGTCCTCTAGTGCTTATTAAATCAGGCCAGTTTGAGATAATGGATCCTTAAAATTCTACAAGCAGCCCCAGTAATCTCTTCCCGCTCTTCTCCCGCTAGGCTCTATTCCCTCACACCAAATTTATTACAGGATGAGTCAAGTTTGAAGAGAAAGGCAGTGAGAGAGAGAGCGTGTGAAAGAGATTTCTAATAGATAACGTGTTTATAATATTAACAAAGAGCCCCGTAGCCTCCAAAAAAAAGAAAGAAAAAAAAAAGAGCTGGAAGTTCAAGAAGTGCTGATGATTTAAAAAAAAAAAAAAAAAGCAGCAGAGGCTGAACGTTAGGGAAAGAATAGAAATTGCAGTTCACACCAAGTCAACACAGTCAATAGATCCTTGGTGGGGTGAGGGACTAAAGTGGAAAGTAAGGTAAGTACATCGAAGTCAACTTTTTCTTTGAGAATGAGGCCAAGCTGTTAAATCTATGGCTGTCACTTTTGATGTGAATATTGATCTGGGAGGTTGGCAAGTAGAAAATATTGGCACCTTCCAGGGATGTTGCTGTTTGGCTATGCAAAGCTCGGTTTTAATCCCACAGCAGGTTTGGACGCTTTCTGCTTTGCGCGGAGTCCTGGCCCGGCACGGCGGTGCGCGTAATGTGTAATGATTGGAATATTGAACCACACATAACTAGAAATAACAAGAGAGACGCGTTTTAAGGGAACTTTTCTAAGGTTGCATTTTTCGCAAGTGCAGGGGAGTGAATGATGATTCGGAACAAATCGAAATTTGTTGTCCAAATGGATGGATGGATGGATGGATGGATAGATAGATTTGACTCTTAGTGGCTGCTGATTTGCATGCAGAGCCACTGAGCGTTTGCGCTGACATCATGGACAGTTTTGAGTTTTGTTTCTATATTTACTTATATATATATATATATACTGTATACACATATTATATATATACAGTATAGATAGATAGACAGACAGACAGACAGACAGACAGACAGATAGATAGACACTAGGAAATTTCAATAAGACGCTTGTAAAGAGGCGTTTGGAATTTCTGCTGCAACCAATCATAAATGCAATTAGTAGCTGTGAGTAACAATTAGACAAGAAAAATGAACAATTGAAATATCAAGTTGTCCCTGAGGCTAAAATATTTTTTGTATAATGAAATCCTGCTCATATTTGACAGCAGCGTATAATGAAACCCTGGAATCCTAAGGGGAATAAAATGATGCTGCAAATTCCTCAGTAATAGTTTCAAGGTCATTTTTTTCCCATCCGGTGACACTTTGTGCCAAACTGCAAATCATTTCCGAAATGGCCACGAGCTATTTTGTTTCTGATGTGCCTCTATTAATACTGCACCCACGATGGTCTTATCATAATTTTATCGCTTCCTTTCAACATTGGTTTTCCTCCACCCATCATTCCAAACTTTACACCCAGGAGTGAGAAGCTCAATCATGGGAAAGAAGGAGCTGCAGGCCAACATTATGTGCAGCAGTGTGTGATATAAAACACCCACTTGGAGCCGGCAGTATAATTTTACCTTCAAAATAGAAACCACATCGCTCTTGTTGTCATTGTCACTGTCACATTAACACTTGCGGGCACGAACAGACCGTTTATCCATCGTTTCTTCCCTGACAGCCTTGTGTGTTTTGTGTGCATTGCGCACACACACAACGCATGCAACGACGAAGCAGGCTGAGGGGGTGAGGTAATTCCGTCGAATCAAATGAGGTTTTCTTGACAAAAAGCAAACAGATGTGCTAATTATCTCAGTTATCTAGAAAAAAATCCCGGTCATTAGCTTCGTCTTCACTCCAGCCATATGTATCAATAAGTTTGTTGATGCCCGCATTCATTTAAAACTTGCAACTTGCTCGACTGTTGTTTTATGATTATTTTCCATAATTTATGTAGTGCAATAGCAGGGAGTGTGTGTTGAACGTACACTACTTCCTACTGCTGCTCACAGTGTGAAAAGGTTGAAATGATGCCCATAGACGTCCATCCATAGGTCGTGAACTGCCCTGGACGCTAAAAATGTTGATTTGTTCTGTAGCATGTAGCATATGCACGAAGCAAAGTATAAGCTTTTCACAATTTTTACTTTACACAGACGTTTAGGGTGCCAACACTTTCAAACTGCTCGTTCCAAATCTCTGCCAGTGAGCTGCAGTTGGATTCCAACAGTACTTGTCTTAATATTTTATATTCTACTGCACCTGGTTTCAAAAAAAAGAATTCAAAAGCCTCTCCTGGTCAAATGACCACAGTTAAGCCATTACAAGACGACGAGGCTGAGAGGATGTAGAGGAAGATAAAAGCAAACTCTGAATGCTCCAAAAAAAAATCTTAATAGAGTTCAGGAGAGGAAGTAAGGACTCTGTACTTCACTCCTGATGAATGGAAAGACGGCTGAGCAAAAAGAATGAGTTTAGACTTTTCTTTGCTCTTGCGTCAAGGACAAAAATCCATATCTCTGTCATATTATTTAAACCAAATCACGGTTTGGGCATCTTTCATACCTGGACAAAGTGCTTCACACAGTTTGCCCACATATTTCCCACCGTTTTAAATTGTTTTCTTTCATCTGGCTCATTCACTTTGCATTTTACAGAGGCAGACATCTGCTGAAGAAAATCAAACTGGACGCAATTTATTCAAAGCCTTGGACAACCGGTGAATTTATTTATTTATTCTTCTTATTCGTACTGTATCACATGTTTCTGTGGAATCTGAATCATGTTACGACATTTGAAATCATCATAATCACCAAATGCAGCTCTTTATCTTTTGTATTTAGTTTCTTTTCCTATTAAACACTGAATGTTGTCTCTCAATGTTTCTCACCAACCTGGGCATAAAGCAACAATAGATATTTAAATTGTGAAATTTTGAAGTGGCTGATGAAGAAACAACGCATCCGACAAGATAAATATCTGAATATTTACCTCAGAAAAAACAATCAATGATTTTTACTAAGATCAATCAGGATCAAACAGGACATAGAGATTTTTGGTTCATATTTCCATTTTTAATGCCCCTACCCATGAAGGACTGCTGTGTTGTTTATTTCTTTCTTCGCCCTTTCTCAAACCTAAAGTTTTGCACCTTTCACATTGCACAACACACATACTGTATTACATTATGAAAATCAGGGAAGGGGGTGAAAAATCTTTGTTTTTTAGGACCTTGAGAGTTGTTTTTGTCAACAGACAAAACACATCCGAAGGTTGATTCTGTAGAAACAATCAGATATCAGATATTTTTGTAAACCATCTACTCGTGGAAGCAATGTAAAGCGCATTCAACGATCGTATATATCATTATATATATATGTATATTAGTACATGTATTACGGGTACAAAACATGCAAATGTTCATTAAATTCATCCTCTTCAAAGACAAGACACCACAAGGCACTCGTTGAATTGCAAACCAGTGTATTATGGTGATTATGGTGACTGTTATGTTAATACCGCTCATACCACACCGGGGACGGCCCGCTTCCCCCACACCACAACAACAAAACATTAAAATTTATACCACATCCGCTGATGAAGTTACTGATTCATCTGAATCACTCACAGTGTTTTTACAATGTACCCAGAGTACTTTAAAATATAAATACATGCATTATTAATTGACCATAACAATAAAAGGCAAAGTACCACAACCTATAAGTATCAGGGAGCATCTATTAAACAGTAAAATAGATTAGTAGGACCAAAGTTTGAAACTCAGGCAAACATGGCAGCCATAACATCAGTGTGGAAATACATCAAACACGGGGAGACGGGAATACAGCTGTGAATAATGAATACAATAAACTCAGAGGATGTGATCACCACTGACTGTCTGTGGGGAGAAATATCATCAACAATTTTAATTGTTTTTTTTTATCTTTTAAAGTACTAAAAACACCGTGGAAAACAAATAAAAGTCCATTTAACTTTCTGCTTAACTCATAAACTACTTAAAGAAGTGTTAGCAGGAAACTGCACTCAAGAATCGAATGAAAGCTGCAAAAAAATGATCACTGTGTGTACGGAGTGATCAGTTTACTAATATGACACAAGAAAATCCCCAAAATTGGAGATGTTGGGTTTTCTATCATTCCAATAAATGTTATTTTAAATTCTCCAAATTTTATTGGATTTGTTTGCACCTTTACCAACATTTTTGCCATTATAAAAATCTAACATGCACGGCACCATTAAGCTGAACAAAGATCACATAGGGGCCACCAGACACAGTGTTTTATAACAGTATTATGTCTATAATATATGTCATGTTGAATTCAACGTAATTATTATCAACAGACAGACAGCAGATAAATGCGGTGTTGTCAAAGAGGACAATATTTAGCTGTAAATGCACCAAGCGCTGGATGTTCTGTGTGCTTGGACGTACAGTACTGTGTGGTTAACAGGATGAGTGTACGTATGGTTTGGAAATACATTTGCAGGTTGCCCTGCTCCCACAGAACTCCTACATGAATCCTCAGCAGCCTCCTCTCCTAAAATTTCACGGCAGTAACACAATGTTACAAAATGCAAATACATGCTGCACACGTGAAAAAAATACATTTTCTCCATCACAGAAGGACGCGGCTCTGTGACGGACAACAATGGAAGCCTCTGCAGTTGGTTTCTGAAACGGAACGTTCGGGAGCATACGAGAGGAAGACTGTGCGTCGGAGTGTTTTAAATGTATTATTTTATATTGGTTTAATGTTTTAGTTGCCTTGGCTGAATCCAAATCTTGTGTGAAGTGCTCATAGAAAGATTTTTGTGTTCTTATTTTCACTTCGGGCTCTGTTTTGAAATCTTTGCAATGTTTTAATGTGCAAAAAAACACCCACGTCTTCCTTTCTGTGAACAATGAGATAACCACAGTACAGCCTTGAACCGGGCAAATGCTTTCAGGGCAGTTCAGGATCCATGGGGTTCATCTTACTGGATGCATTTCTGTAGGTGTCAATCTTGCACTCTGTGTTCCATTCCTCTATACGATGGGTGGGATAACAAAAAAAAACAAACATCAAATAGAAACAGTTGAAATGCAGTTGTCACATAATCCAGTTTGAATTGCGATTCGTACTTGCTTATTTTGTGGGAAATTGGTGTTTGTATCAAATGTTGTTTGAGATGAACATTACTGAAATCTCACTTTAACCTCAAACAAAATCATTTACCTTCACTCAAACTCCAAATACAGCTGCACGCAGCCTTGCATGAACTCCCAAGACAACAACACGGAACAGAATGTGTGTTTTACTTGGCGCTCGTTTGACAAACTCAAACACGGGAAGTAACAGGGGAAAACCGTGTACCACTCAGTGCCGCAGACGCATAGCTTATCGTTTCAAATCATCCCTGAAGGATGGCGCTTTTAAAATTCCCCCCGGTGTTTTAAAGGAACATCATACGGTGATCAGACAACCTGCTTATTGTGTAAAGGATTTTTAAGTTCTTGCAGATCTGTCAGAGAAATAAGAAAGCCCGATCACACACACACACACACTGTGCTGGGGAAAAGAAACATAAAGGCAGCTTTCATTGACCCGTCAGTTGGATTTTAGGCAATAACTCAACTTGTGGTGCCCCCTGGAAGTAAATACAACTCATCCGAGACAGACCAATTTGAAGAGATGTTAACAGAGCCGATCTGCTGGTACTCACACGCCCATAACAGCAATTACAGAGTTAGTGCCCATTCATTCCTGTCAACCTAAAGTTGGAAACCCTGAGGGTTAGACAAACAATAAAAAGTCCCAATAAAATAGGTTGCACTTTCCTGGTACGATTCCTGTCAAAAAGGAGACAAAACACGTGAAACGGTTTTTACCCAAGAAAATACGAAGAAGATGGACACTTTAAGGGAAAAAAATGTCTATTTTATCTCCACGGATGTTTTTTTGGGTTTTTTTGTCACTTCACTGCAGTCTCCAGTGGACAATTGAAGAACTGCAGCTGAAGACGTCCACATTGGGATCAACATCCATGAAGAAACATTAACAAAACATTAAAATGTCTTGATTAAGATTTTGATATAAACATGAGCTAAATTGAAACATGGCTCCTTTAAAGCCACATGTATATTTTAAAGTGATGCTATGTCCACTTAAAGATGCTATTGCAAAGTCTTTAAAAATTATATATGCACAGGCTGTATGAATATTTTACACTTTGTGTAATAGAGCAATTATTGATGGTAAAAAAAATAAAAAAGCTGTAAAGATGCTTATAATCCTTCAACTGACCTGAAGGCTTGAAAAGATTCACCCCAGACTATCTGTATCTATTATTGCTGGGATTTATATTATTTAAAGAACTGAGAGAATAAGCAGGTTGCGGTATTTTCAGTGTCTAATGGGCTGTGTCTAATTTGGCTCTTTCTAGGCCAGGTGTTACATTAATTGCTTTTAATTGCTTGGTACATTTAGTGCAATGCATGACTGTGAGGGATCATAATGTCCATCATACTCCACTACACTCCAAACGACATGTAAAAGATGAGCTCCGTTTTGCATCCCTGCAGACTTTAATATGTGAATATCTTCTGAAGTCGTGTATCTTAAGTTTCTCCCCGTGAGCTCAGATGATTCACAGTTAGCGGAACTATACGTGTTTTTCATTCTTCTGTTGTTCCTTGTTCATCTTGGCAAACCAAATTTGATGCCCTGGTTGCTATGGAAATAAGGAGCCGAATCTCAGATCTGGAGAAAGCGTGTGCAACCCGGCGGGAATAGACTGTGCCTTGACAGCAGCCTACCTCTGTGTTAGCAAAGCACACGAGGTGGATGCAGATTTTAAATGGAAAGCCGTGTTTCTGCCATGCACTTGTGTAAGATGTGTTTTCTTCCCTGCTGCTGAGAGGCAAACAAAGGGGAGGAGAATGCATCATAGTCAAAGGCCAGCAGCTACCGGGACGATGGAGCAGGAGAACATACGGCCAAACACAATGGGAAGAGGAGAGAGGGGAGGATGGTGCCAGGGTACACAGAGAGACGGTCCAGGAAAATCAGGGACAACTTGAAGGAACGTGCGAGGACGACAAACAGAATCCGAACACAATGTCACCTCTGGACGCGTCACGGATTTTGCTGTATTCTGAGTCACGCTTAAGCCGTCTGTCTTCCTAAATGAGCTTTTTAAGTTAATGTGCGACGAGTCGAACTCTTATGTGAAATATTTGTCTTCAAATTGGCACATTGTCATTGAGGACGTGCCACAAAAACATCCTCAAGGATTAAACGCTGCACGTCTGAGTGTGTAATATAGCAGCTGCATAAATACTACAGTGTAAATATGTTACAGCGTCGCCGTTGCACCACTTTCAGCTGATTTATTGACCTGCTGCAAATGGGTCATTGACAGTGACAGTGACATATGGCTGTGTACTCTCTTCGTGTGTCCGCGTGTGCGCGCCCTTATATGTCAGCGACACGGCAGACACGTCTTGTTGGATCATTTAAAGGAGACATATTATACGGATTTATGCAGATTTGCGTGCTCCTGTTTTCATTCGTCTTCATTATGTCTTGAAACTTTTCCACTCCTCCTCACTTGACAACAGACTCTTTTAATTAAACGTAAATTAAACTTCCCTGTCAAAAATCCTGCTCTGATCTGATCGACCAGCAGCTGATTTTATTTTTTGTCCCCGACTTTGTTGTCTTAGCTCCTGATGCCATCTTAGTCTACAGCAGGTGAAGAATAAAAGAGGTGAAGAAAACTTATGAATAATGACAATTTATACATTTTTAGTGTTTTAGAGAGGACGGGTTGGGCTATCTGCTCCGATTTACAACCACAGACAGTTTTCTACAAAACCAACGAAGAAGTGAGAGATTGTGGCGACGGTCCCCGGAGCCTTCGCAGCAGTCGCAGAGAAAAGGAAGGTGTGATCTGGTAACACCATGATTGTGTAACATGGACGTTGGTCAAACACTTCAACACTTCATGATAATAATCCGCTGTAAAATATTGCAAATGTGTTTGTAAAATATGTGATTAGGAGGTGAAAGCAGCGAGTTGGAGGTGTCGACAAACAGATCGGGATTATTGTCTCCAACACGAAAAGCGAGAACGGGCAAAAAAATAAAAAATGAGTCCAAAAACACCCTGGAAGGGGAAAAGACGGGCAGCAATCAAAATGATGATGGTGGCAAACACTTTCTCACAAGCAAGTAGATAATTTTGTGTTTTTCACAGAGCTATTAAAAAGTTGGCAGCACTATCCGACGTCTCCTTCGTCGGTTCTTTGGGTCTTCAGTTATTCACACCGTGAATTATCAAATGCGGCCTCGTTCATTAGACTTTCTGTTGAGTATCGCAACCAAACACGTTTTAATTTAGCTCAGCTGAGAAGCATGTAATTAATTCGCCATAAGCGGTAATTACTTGCATTGTAATGCAGCGTGTAAATGACATCGGTGCAGAGGAAAATGACTTCGGTATGCGTCTGCGTCTCCAGATATACCTATCTGGTCGGACGGAGTCTGTTCTCTCCTCACTTTGAAGTCCTTCAAAGCCGGTCTCCTGCTCCAGCCTTTGTCTCTGAGATGGGAATGCAGAGAAATGTAGAAACAAGGAGCAACTGGTTTGATGGCAGAGAGAGACAGCGGGGAAGGAGGATCATCCTCTGCAATGCAGGCTCCAAATAACCGCGTGTCCTCGGTGCACTGGGCTGTGGCAGATTTTAATCAGCTCCTCGCCTCAGCCACGGTGGGACACGCACCGTAGGAGCAGAAGGACCCGGAGACACGCGAGACGGACGTCGAGGATCTCTTAATGGCACTGAAAGAGGCTAATAATGTACGGCGTCAAGTATGGCAGCACAAACCACAATAGCACCCCGATGAGGGTGTGTGCGGCGTTATTTACCCACACGCAGAGTAAGTGGGATTCCTTTATGTCGACGATCGTAGCGACCGATAACCGGCTGCTGCGGGGAAGCTACGCTAATCATGTTTGTCGTACACGCGGACGTGATGAAATATATGCTTTGTTGTTTAGGTATTATAGTGATTTTTCAGGATGAAATCAATAACTCATTAGTCACAGCTGAGAACACACAGTTCTTATTGCAGCGGTGGGGAGACGCGGCTTAATGAGTGGTGGAAGAATTATTTAAATCCTGAAAAAAAATCTCATTAAGAGTAGATTTGTACCACAGACGTTTAGTATTCTGTCAAATGTAAAAGTGCTCTTTCAGAAGTTTCTCGTGTAAATTATGAAAATTCTCGAAGTCGGACTTTGGAATGAAAAGCAGGATGTGACATGCAGGCTTGCAGCACGTCGTCACGGTGTTACAGAAAGAGTCTTGCATCAATCAGCCATATTTGTTCTGGTGAATGAAGTCGGGAATCAACAATCTATGTATGTGTCATTATGGTTATGGTTGTTTACACAGTCGTTGTCAAAGTAAATTTGATACAAGAAGATGTTGTTTACGAGACAATCTGCACAAACAAACAGGGATTAACTTTCCATACATACATATGAGACAGAAATAATCAGACTACTGAGACGTGAGTGTGTGTAGCGTGGAGGATGGAGGATGGAAGTTGGCTTTTATTATTTCATATTGGAGTATATTTTTCATTTGCGTCCAATGATCAGCAAAGTTCCCCTCACTGATATTCCCTCCTCGTATTTACATTTTGCCATATTTGCGGTGTAATGGATGTGTCTTTTTTTTTCCAGACCATAATATTTTCATATCCACAAATAGAAACCCATCAAAACAGAGAGGCAGAGTTTTCCTTTACGCCACAAATTTCTCAGCCTGCCAAAGTTCATTCTACCCACTCAGAACGAACGTTAAGTTTAGACAAACAAGGTGTTCGAGTTAAATGACCAAATAATTTTTGAGAACAACAAAACGCTGTCTGAACTGAAAAGAAAGAAGAAATTCACCGTGAAACGTATCTGTGGACGTGATTTTCTTGTCTTCTCGTAATGTGCAGTATTTATACGTTATTAATGGAACACTCACTTATCTGCAATCTTGTTGAGGAGTCTGAAGATTGAACATGATGATTCTCTTGATAAAACAAAAGAAAAAGAAAGAATTACGATACATTTTGATTTTCTGCTCTCATAGCGTGCGATTTTTCCCCGAGTTTGCCTCACGTTCACCCACTCACACACCGACAGGCGCTCGGGGATCGAACCGGCCACCCTTCAGTCACCGGGCGCCCACCCTTACCCTCTGACCCTGGCTGTCGGTTCAGTGTTTGCGCCCGTGTAACGTTAACCGACCGGAGTCCACGGCAGATTGCTCCCGAACACGCCGAGACGTTCGGGATGATCACGGTGATAATGAAGTGCTCGGCACACACACTGCTTTGCCGCGCTCCGGCATATGGTGTGAGATTTCCAAGGCTCCCTAACATTTGTTGACCTTGATTTGAGCCTTCCTGCCTCTCATATATAATTAGTATCTGTTAATTGCTGCATTTCTTCCCCTGTTGATTGAAGTCAGGTGCCAAGTGAAAAGTGGCAGGTGCTTATCCGTCGTCTGTTTCAGCAAACCATCGCCGGCTGCACGGTGGCCGTCCGGCTGACTCACTTAGCTGATCGATAGCTAATTCCCCTAAATAATCAAGGAGTCTCTGCGATGGGAATGCAGCGGGAGGTGCGATAATTGATGACTTTTGCTCTGCGTTTCCCCCCCCGTGAGTTTCCTCCGTACGACACTCCGCCGCATTTTTCATTGAGCTGTTGACGAGATGCTGAGGTGTGCGTCTCCCATGCATCACGTTTGGTTAGGGCCGGTATCAGCATATAATTCTCCTTCCTTCTGCTGGCCCACGCTTCCTGTCTTACTCACGGCTTGGAGTGGGAATGCAGTTTTCTTTTTCTTCGTTATGATGCCTTATAAATTACATCATTATGCACTTAGAGAAACACTGTCATATGATAAGAGGCCTTCGGGAGCCACATTTCCCTCTGCTGATGTTGCAGGAAACATTGCAATCAACTTCAACAGCACATTTTCCTCTCAGTTAATCAAACAGTGAAGTATATCAAAGCTGGCCGGTAATAGTTTTCCTGTGAAAAACAGCTTATGATGAAACAGATTTGAAATAGAGACACTCGAGAAGGACAAATACAGTCCATGTGAATATTGCGGCGACCTCCTATATTTTGAAGTGAGACAGGCGTGTTTTTTATGTTTTTTAATTTGAGGTGTGTTTTAATGTATTTTCCTGTGAAATAAAATATGCGAAAAGGCAGTTAACAGATTATAAAACAACATTTTTGTATCTTCTCTGATGTGGGATTCAGGGCTCAGCTGTGATGCTGAGGAGAGGAGTAAAGAGGAAGAGGGCCAGAGGCAGTTTTTTTGCCTGCCTTGCAGTTCCCGTGCCTCAGATCGTGTGTTTCTGCGTGTGTGTGAGTGTGTGCATGTGTGCCTGAGAGTGCGTGTGCACGTTTGTCTATACATGTGCATCACTGGTAGAAGGGCAGGAATAGTCAGTATAACAGAGAAATAACCTTTTATAGTCGCACAGAGACCATGACTGGCATAAACCATCTGTTGTTTTATTGCGTATTTTGTTACTTGTTTATGTTTGAAAACATTATTAAGAAAAGACATAAAAAAGAAGAAAAGTCCGCAGGCTTGGAGCCAGCAGCGAGTGAACTATGAGCCCCGGATAACATCAACTGATTCATTTCAGTATTGATTCAATTTATCTCATTATTAGTCCTCGCATCCGGGCTCTCCATTCTGATCGGTCAAAAAACAACGAGAGCGATCCAAAGCAAACGCTCGCGGCACAGTGGAAATCCTCTCGTGGTTTGAGTTGTGAATCAAATAAAGGAAATGATGGCCGTTGAATTGAAAGGCACGGGCACGGCCGTCTCTCCCCGCGTCCCTCCTGGATGCTGTCCTCCTCTGTAAACAGTTGTCTGTCTTCACCAGCAGTGTTGGTGCTGCTGGCTCGCTGCGAAACAGAGATTTTGATTGAGGAAAATCCAAGTGATAATGATGTAAATATTGGACAATTGGATCCACTGTGTGAACATCTGCTAGAAAACACTTGGATTAAGATCGGCAAGCTGTTTGGAGAGATTAGACGGATAATATTGTGGAGCAGGATGAAGTCGGCCCTTTTTTTTATGAACATAACGTGTATGAGCTTAGATTTACTACGTGTTCAAGTTTTTGACATTGGATTGGATGGTGGATTTTACCTCATATTAAATTTGTATATTTCTATACACTCCCTGTCCCATTGAGTGACTTCGTTATTTTCAGTGTTTACCTCCGTTTCATTTCTATAATAATGACCAAATGGACGGAGCTTTTTCATAAAAAAAAAAAAATGTGGATTTTCAAAATACGTTAAAGGCCAACAATTGCCACTTTTATATTCCGGCTCCCTTGGTAGACCGCTGAGTTGCCATGGATACAGGTATCACAGTCACTGTGTAGTTCACACACTGAGTAATTTCACACTACACAGCTTTGTGCTTGTGATAATATGTATTTGCAATGTCCAACAGCATCCTCATCCTCATCCTCATCCTCATCCTCTCTCTCTCTCTCTCTTTTGCTTTACTCAACTTTTGCTTTCACTCGAGTTTCACTCGCATATTTTGTGCTTTGTACTTGACTACGTGGTAAAAGGTAAATATTGGGGGTCGTTTGTGAATGAAGTAGCAGTAACCACACAGTAAAATGATAAATAAGCAAAGTAATAACGTAATGAAGGCGTGAGTTAGCAAAGTGAACTTTAAATCATTACTTTAGAGCTTCACGTGATGATTTATACCGTCTGTACCTCTGCCGTGTCATGTGGTCTCAGCTCAGGGGGTTTTGGGGACGATGCAGACCGGAGAGACACAAAAGTAATAAAAGATACAAAAACGAATCTCCTTTCACACTCGAGTAACCCCCACTTAAGGGATAACGAGGGTGGAAATAGGGGGTTACTAAGGTGGAAGACGGGGTTAAAACATCGCCCAGATTTTGTCCTGATGTATTGATTTTAAGAGGGGACCTATTTAAAGTTCCTGGCCTTCCTATCATCCGTTCCTGCGCCTGGTAGTTTTGCCGAGAGCATTAAGTCATTATCTTTGGGTCCTCGGCTTTATTAAGGAGCCTTTCAGGGTGTTACTGGTTTGAAATAACACTCATCACTTTACCTTTCACACAAAAACCCTCCTTGTCTTCGTGTTTGTGATTTTTCATCCATCCTCTTTGCTTCTTTTCTCTGCGTACATAAACATCACATCTCCTCCAGCTTTTCGAACACCGAGATCAGGGTTTGTGTTCCGTCTCCTATTTTTACACGGAACCAACAAAATGGAGCAAAACGGGATCGCCCTGTGTCACTGGGGGGAATTGTGAACCTTCACGGGGGTCCTCCAGGCAACTTCCTTTACAAAGTGCTCCATTTCTGCTGGCATGTTATGATTAGATTTTCATCCTGCCTCTTCAACATATTGCCTTTCTTTATTCTCATCATCTGTAATATTTTCCGTATCTTTTGGCAGCGAACGTGGCTCCTTTCTTGTCGTTTTAGCCGCGCTGCTCTCTTTTTTTTTGTTCTGTTTTGTTTACATTAATAAATGTTTAAAGTCGGTGCAGCTTACTGCTGAAATAAAGGCTAACTGAAAGTCAAAGTCTTCTCTCTGTAGCAACTACCACCACAGGCTACGCCGTCTGAAGGTGTATCACGCTTTAAATAGCGAATCTGACAGTAAGACTTTCTGGTTTGACAGCCGTCCCCTCGGTGTTTACAGCCACTTTATGCAAATATCACACTTTCCCCCGTACGTTCGGAGACCTGTTTTATTTTTACCAGAAGCATCCCCCGTCAGAGGAGAACAGTGACCTTTCAGATTCACCCCTGTGCCCTCACAGCATCGGCAACCAGCGTAGAGAGATGGCTGACAGGAATAGAGTGGCAGAGACTCGGGTACTGTGTGAGCTGCAGAGAGCCCAGAGTGGACAGAGACAGAATGTTAACCTGCTGTTTGGCCTCCTCGCTCCCTTTGTCCCCTCTTGTTCAATTACCTTTGAAATACAAAGCAAGAGTCCCTGGAAAGACACGCCGTCACATGACACACACACACACACACACACACGAATGTCCTGGTGACTCATCCAAACATTACCAGGTAAACTTAGTGAGATCGTGCTGAACGCAACTGCAGCGTAAGCAAATTGGAAACATTGTTTTTATACCCACTTACATAAAACCGTCCCCAAATCAACCGTTATCGTCCCAGTCGGGCTTTATCGAAGTTTGGTGTTTGTGTGTTTGTGTGTGTGTGTGTGTGTGTGTGTGGTCGTTTTCTCATTTCCATTGGCAAACCTTTAATTAATTTAAATTCTGGGTTTTTTTCCGTCATTTTGATCATGCTGGCAGAGAAATAACAGCAAAGCGCGTCTCACAAAGACATTATTATCCTCCGATTCACTCAGACACTCCAGCATTGTGCTGATATTGCCTCAATTTTGTCAGTCGCATTTTTAAGCCAAAATGCTTTTGCGGTAACAATAGGAGTCATTTGGCTCGAAGGAGAACGGCAGCTTGTTCTAATTACCAAGATCAAGAGGACAGAGGAGAATGACAACTTTGAAGAGTACAAAAGAAACACCAGGAAGCAAATATCATACAATGTCATTTCATTTCTGCCAGTTTAAAGTCCAGGGCTTCAACTGAAATGACACTGAGCTGCATTTTAATTGGAGATAGCAAATTTACAAACTGTTTCTTGTGTGTCACAATACACCAAACATTACATAACAAAAATTTAAATAACATAAAAACTGAACACTCCAAGTAGCTTCAAACACGTCATGAGGAATTTGATCAAATTGCTTCAAACTATGTGATTTGTCTGTTAATTCACTTCACTTGAAATAAGTCATTAACCTCTGCACGTTAATATTTATTGGAAAATTGGAAACACACATTTACAATTTCATTCACTTTTTCGCATTAGTAAGCAATTAGTAATTGAGTATGCATCATAAAAAAAGGCAATAAAAAAATCTCTTGTTTTTCTACAGAAGCTGTTTTTAAAACCCTAACCTCCATTATAGTAACCGTTACCCTAAATCTCCCTTGTTAAGGTGTGCCATTTTTTACTTCCCTTAAATTTGCCTTTATTCTGGAGCATTTTACATTTCCCAGAATGTGTCTTAACATATTTGGTAGTTTTTGGAAACTTATTTTATAAGAAGGTCTAATAATCTATTACACCTGGTAATTTGTTTCCACTGGATAAATGAAATGAAATCATCTTTTAAAGGATATTGGGACATTTTGAGTTATTTATTGTGTGTGATACCCAAAAAAATCAGTCAAGATAATATTTGATGAAGAAGATCTTGAACTCTAAACAATTGTAATCTTGTGTTAAACACCTGGACAATGACTAAATATGTGTAAATTTGTTCTTCAGATAGATTTTGGCGACTTTGGATGGATGGATGGATGGATGGATGGATGGATGGATGGATGGATGGATGGATAATTAAAAGTCACACAATAGCAGCAAAATTCCCCGTTGACTGTTTTATAGTTTATATGTTCATCTGATACTGAGCCGACTAATCTAAGGTTAAACTCATTTAAACCGAGCTACCTTAAAGATAATAGACTTAAATTTACTTGATAATAAAGTTGACGTAGCCTCTATTTAGATAGCCATCATTTAATGTAATTCAAATTAATTTTTCCCAGCTGGAAGCAAACCCTCCTATTATCTCCAGTAATGTGTATATTCTTAGGAAGGAATAGGTTATAAGTTATTTGATTTTTATGCCCAGCCAAACACTCATGTATGCATAAGATTGCTGCCTAATTATCTATTATTATTGTTTAATTAAAAAAGTTGTAATCTCTGTGTTAAATTAATGTTTATGATGAATTAAATCTTTGCTTTTGCGCATTCAATGTGTCATTGACAGTGAAATAATGGGGGTTTTATGTGTAAAAAGCCGTATTTGTTTATCTCTTTTGATGCATTAGTGGAGGATTGCCTGTCATGTTATTGAAGTGTTTTCTGAAGAAGGGATGAAATGAGAAAAACATGTTTGTTTTGTTTATTAAGGCAGCGTTGTGTCATTCAACCGAAGTCTTCCTTTATCCTTATATTATAAGTAGTGCAGTAATCACTGCAATTCTTTAACACTTTGACGCAAAGCACCCACTTATTCACATCTACTACATCTACATCAACGTGTGTCTTCTACTTGGAGTCTGAGAGAGCCAAAGAGAGAGAGCGAGGGAACAAACATTAAGTTATTCTTTGTTGTTCAGGCACGACTGAGACTTATCTGTGATGAAAGGGGCCCATATTTATCAGCCCACAGACATAAATGTACCCTGTGGACTTTTCCTGTAAACAAAGACGGCTTTGTTCCCATCTTTCATTTATATTCTCTTTTGGAGATGTTTCCCCTTCTTTAGAACGCCCAGCACCCTGAACTCTCGCCGATCCTGTCGCTGTCAACTTTACTGTCAATGTGGGGCGGATGAAGTTAAGCCGCCGGTTGAAGTCAGGTATTTAGTTTAGCCACGACGTAACACGATGGACCGTCCATGCCCCGCCCCCTCCCCACATATCCTCCTCTGACAGACCAGAGGGGGTCACATGTGTAACGACGATGAGATTCCCTGACTCACACACGCAGCCCGTCGTGTTCAAAGCTACACCGAACATTCAGTTCACTCACAAAATACATTGTGTATTGAGTATGTCCTCCAACTATAAAATGCATCTCATATTGTACCCCATAAAATATTCGCAAAGCTCTTTCTGAGGGCGGTTTCACTCCTGCAGTTTGTTTGCTCTGATCTGAATCTTTTTTCCTTTTTCTTTTTTTTAACTGAAGGGTTTCCTCCTGTGGTTTGCTGTCTTTTCACACTGGGAAAATCAATAGTGGATACATTGGGCTTTTATTTTGACGACCAGATCCCTGATAGATCCATATAATACATACTGTGCTTTTATTCTCATGACTGTGATCTGGGCGCCAATACGTAACTCACATTGCAACCCTGGCACCAGTAAGCTCCAGGTCCAGGTGTGCTGTGAGCAGGTGTTATTCTATCTTGCGGCATTACCGTGGATTTACCATCGATTTGTCATAAAGATCTCCAGTAACCTTTAGCTTCCTGCCAACAATCCTAACATTAGCTCTTCTTTGTTTTCTGTAAGGGATGTTGAGTCTGGTGACGTGGAAGTTAGCAGCAGCAACAGAGAGGCACAGGTGGCAAACATAGCAGGCCAGCTGGAAAAACAAATTCCCTTGGATAGCACATGATGCGGTGTCATCCCTGAAGACACCCATTGACAAGAATGCTGCCAAATTGGTGAAATTAGAACTGAGTGCACCTCGGAGAGGTCTTATTCCAGCCTACGGCGTCTCACAACTTGTCTGCTGTCCACAACAGAACAAACAAAACCCTTTGCTGTGTTAAACCGCCACCAAAACGTGTTGAGGAATATTTTTCTGGGTGTCACCACGCTTTAATTCAAGTTCACAGCCCACTGGAGAAAAACTTTGAGGAAGTAACACCAAGTGTGCGTGAGGCTCGGTCGATGACTTCATTTCAGATTTCACAGCCACGTGTGCTTAGGTTGATTGACTGTGCTTGTGTGTGTGTAAGTGTTTGTTTTTTTACTTGAACTATTGACATAAACATAACACACTTTCTAAGGCCCATTACCTGCATTTGACGCTCTGAGTCTGAATCAGTGCGTCCCAAATATAGAAACAGGTGGAGCAAAATGAACCTCATTAGCATAAATGTGGTTTGCGTGTGTGTCTTTGAGTGCAATATGCAAAAATAATCAAGTATGTTTGTTTTGATGATTGGATGCACAGTAAATCAAACG
>OMNV01009598.1:26587-67808 GCA_900303265.1 Brotula barbata
CCATCAGCTCAGAGGCCAGATTAACGTTAATCATCCGGCTCGACCTTTCGCTCAGTGGTGGATTTGATCAACTAGCATCGTGATGTAATTTGACTGACAGCCCAAATGCCCCACCCTCCTATAATACTTACCCCCGCTTCACTACGCTCCCCTAGAATACACGCGCCTTGAATAATCAGTGTTCACATGCAGATTTTATTTACTAGGCATTAATTTAGAAGCCAATTTTTAAATTCAAACACAAACCAAACTAAATTACTACGTGAATAAAGTTTTTAAAAACAAAAAACATGTCTCCTCTTACCTCATGTTAGTAGGAACAGAGTCATGGGTACCTGTGTAGAAGACTACACACAGGGCTGGAGCAGGAGATCTGGATGCAGAGGCTCCCAGGCTTTTTGTGACTCCTCTCCATTTACCCAAACCAGATATTGTAAATACCTCGGCATATTTCTACACAAAAAGTCATTTTTGATGTGGAAAGCTGGCAGTCAGGAAACCGTTGATCTCAAAACGGAGATTTACAATGGGGAAGTTATAAACAGTCACAGCCAACTGTCCTTAGAATACACATGGAATAATGCGGACTGTTCCTAAAGTCTGTGTGAGTTCCCTTTGCTGGATGAGTTCTGTTAATCGTACTTTTATGTGGTGTTGATGTGCTGCATCAGTAAGAGCCAAGTCTCATCATGTGCCTTCTCTAATAGGTTTGTTTTGCTTGGTGACATTAGACGTTCAGAGACTCCTTCACACATATAATCGAATTAAAATGACTTTATATATTGTTAAGTCTTCATGAGTAAAGACGTAGGTTAATCCCCTTTGGCAACATGCATAATGGCTAACTGTTAATTTTGGCTGCTATTGCTCTATGTTTTAAATTGATTGCTTTCACTCCAGTGGAATAAATCTAATCAAGATTCACGTCAACAGACCTACACACATTTCACTGCGATGTTCCGTTCATTTTGCAGTCACTTTCTGTCATTCCTACTTCCATAACCTCAATCTGTAGCTTGTCAAATGCCAATAAACATAATGGCCAACCTTTCTACCAAGGGAGAGCACGACTGGATCTTGGACTCTGTTCAATTTCGGTGGCTCCCTGGGAAGTTGTTCATTTGGATGTTGTCTCCTTGGAGTCCAGGGTTGTAATACACCGCTCTGCCATAATTCAAGTCCAGGGGCTCGCTGTTGTCTAATCTGAGAACTGGAAATTAGAGAGGTCAGCATTTATCATTTGGACATTTGGTCAAAACATTTCAATGGGCGGGTCAGAACATTTTTGACATTTACCCTAAAATTCAAGTTCAGAGGTGACAATACAAGATTAGGTAATGAGACAAAAATCCACATGAAACCCAGCATAAAACTCTACCTCAACTTTGACCTTCAGTTTTTCCAACATAATATAAATGATGCCAAATAGATATAATATTTTACCTCTGGTTCCATTTTTTTGGCTGTGCTCCACAGGTGACAAGATATATTTATCTGTCAATATCAGCTAGAGCCATATTCCGTGTGTGTGTGTGTGTGTGCGTGTGTGGGGTAAATCAGGTGATTAGGTGGTGCTTAACTTGTTGAAAGCCATAATAGTGGCCAACAGCCAGCAAGTACATAATCTCTACAAACCGGTGTCATTTGGCACACATGTAACAACATCTTCTTCTAAGAAAAAAAAAAAGAAAACACACACGTACGCAGACAGCTGAGAAAATTTTATCACTCTCAGCAAATTGTTTTGCTCACTTTGTTGTGTGTCTGGCTACAAATTTATCAGTCTCACACGAGAGCTACCTCGCCGCGGCGTGTTTCTATTCCGGGTCTTTTATTCATAGATATTACACCAATGATAGAATGTGTGACTCGGTGTTGATCTCTTAAATCTAGCTGGAATCCTCTACAGTCACAGGCGAGGGCAATGATCGTACAGGGAGGAACAAACTGTTTGCGACTCAGCGACGTCAACCTGTCCAAGCACAGTGGTCTCAGCTGACCAAAATGTATTTCATACACAAGAAACAACTCAAATAGGGGCTGTGACTTTCACTCTCTGCCACAGTACAAAGCTCCTTCTGGGAATAAGCTATTGTTGTTACTGTTGAATTGCTGTTTCCCTCCCCAGCTAAACATGCTGAATGCCACTATTTCTCACCCATTCTCCGGAGGATTTGGAAAGCCTCTCGGGGACACGCTGGAAGTCACTAAAGCTCACTGAAGTCAAAGCAAACAAAGCAGATTGAGAGAAAGTGGATACACCACAAAAGTATATTACACTTCACAAAATTAGATTGGGAAGGCGCTGATGGGGCTGCAAATCCTCCAGGATTGAAGGGCTTTGAGGTATTAGCCCAGGTCTTCCAGTAATTAATAGATTTTACCGTTCTTTGTCCGATGTTTGAGTTACATCGAGTTACATTTGAATGTAATAAATGTCACATTAGTCATCTTTATGGAGTGTAAATTATGCTCTACAAGAAAACTATGTGTTAAGCACAGATCGTGTGAAAGTGAAAATATGATGAGGCTGTCATCAGTCAGCATAATTCACTTTAGTAAATATTATGATTCTGTGGTGACACTGTGGCACGAGAAATACAGAGGGGGAAAATCACACGCAGTTGAAAAATTTAATCAAACATCAAATGCCAATGATATCTAATAGGATAAATGTCTCCAAAAGGTCGGATTTACCCTGAAAATATGGACAAATGCACATATAAAATGTCGCCTTTACATGAAAGCCTGGTGTGTTTGGAGGGTCAAATCTACCTGGGTCTCTGGGGAAGTCCTCCACCAGCTTCCTGTGAGAGAAATCCTTCATTTTCTTCCTTTTCAGAATGATGTACACCACCAGGCCCACACAGGCTACAGCCACTGCTGTTCCCAGGATGGCGGCCCACGATTGCCTCTTTTGATTCACCGAAAGATCTGATGCCAAACCTGTATTGGAGGGGGCAAGGGAGGGGGCGAAGAGCAATAAATTATTTATCAACAGCAAATTTGCAAATGCTGCCTCTGTGATGTTTAATTGTGAGATAATTGTCTGTGAAATGTGTTTTAGAAATTGCTTTTCCGATGGCAGCACTTTCCACAGATATACAGTACAGCTCAATTACACAGCTGTACAGTTTGGTCTAATTTATGAAAATGAATGCAATTAAGATCGCTAAATCATGATAATCTTGTGAATATATTTGAATATTTTGAGACGGGAGACTACACTGATCAGACGAGCTGGGTTAAATGTTATTGAACATTATTGCAGGATGCCACTATTAAAACAATTAGGTGATTTTTCTCCATGGAACACTGATTTGTGCATCGTCTTTGTCAAGAAATGAATAACAAATATAAGATAGATTATCATCCAATACACGCTTACATGACACAATCAGAGGCTTAAATGTGTGTCATTCAGAGCGTAGTGAGCCACATGGTGACATATGATCTGCATTCAGATACATTATCCACATCGCATGTTTAATGCACCGGAATCAGAATCTGATCAAGTGTGGATGTGGCCCAGGTTGCTTTGTGGTCAGATCTTTGTCACAGCTGGCCAGAAATCCAATCCGCCTGTGAGATAAAATTTGCACAAGTGGAAAACATCACACTGCCTGATCCTCCGCTATTTTGAATCAGAATCTACGGCTCAGCGGGAGTGAATACAGACAAGCTCAAACAAGCTCATCCAATGAAGTCCTGATACTGAAGTCCGATTTGTTTACAAAAAAGAGACAAAAAAGAAGTCTTCTGCTATGATACCTGGATATATTTTTTTTCACAATGTGCTGCCTGCAGTCAGATGTAAGCATTCTAAAATCTATTACTACATTATAAATCATTTGCACTGTAACTGAGGTTAAGTTGCATTTAACATGGATGTATAAAAAAAACAAACACATTATCGTTACTCACAAAATAAGTCTGACCTGAAGCCCTGATACGAACTGTAGTGGTTATTAATATGAAGCTTTTTTTGTACATTATAAATATATTAGTATCTATTTTAGTATTTCAAACATTGTATATTCTCGCTAACTGAGGACAACAAAGTGCTTGAAGTGACTGCGTGAAAATATATGATACATTTCCCCGTAAGTGTTTATGGTCCACTGTGTATTTGTCTAATGCTCTGCAGACCTTGTTGTTTATTATCTCATTCCTCTTACGTCCTCCAGTCACTTTTATGTATTTTACTGCGTTTTAATCCCAACCTCAAGCCAAATATCTCTACTTCTCCGCATACAGGGGTTCAGTAAAAGTAACTTTTCCAGACCAAAGCGAGATAGGCAGACATTTGCCACGACAGACGACCTTTTCCATTCGTATCTGTGTGATCTTTCGGTAAACACCGCGGAGAAGTCTCACGCCCCCGCAGAGAGGAAGCAGGAGAAGCTTTGACCCCAGCTGCTCATAGGGTCTTTCAGGTTTTTTCCCCACTTAAACAGGGCTTCATTGTCCTGCTGAGAAGGTGGCTGTAATGGACTCCTTTACTCACAGCGGCCTCATGGAGAGCACCTGAAATCCAACCCAACCTTGTCCACTGAAAGAAGGGGAGTTTGTGCTCGGCCCGTGAACAAACAGATTCAAGTAAATTTGGGTCAGGGAAAGGGCGGAAGAAAGCGAATAAGAAACAATAGTGATATAACTTCTGAGCCTTTAGGGGATGGGTTCGTGTTGCTTTCGAGCTACGTTCAGCGAAGGATTTCAATCCTATGCTTTTTTTTTCTCTTTAATTGCCACCGGGCGCCAAGCGTTTACCGACTTAAACTGCCATGACAGAAGCAAGCCAGGGAGGCTTCACGCAAAAAATTTTTTTCTTAGTATCTATAACTGCAACAATATCAAGCTGCAGAGCTCACAAAGCAGTGCTGCGGACAGAAACCGTGCACCAGATAATCTGACACCAGAAAATGCTACAGTACCTCTGTCTGAGTTGCTCCCCGGGGCTAACCCTTTGTCAGTTATGTTATTCTGTTCAGGTGTGCCAGCAGCAACGGTAGCTGTAGTCGTGGGGTTTGCTTCTGTTGTACTCGTGCTGGCAGGGCTCGTTTCTGTCGTCTCTGAAGGCAGCAACGATGTCGAAGGAGATGCGGCGGATGTGTTGTTTGTCACCGGTGCCTCTGTGGTTGTCGCAGCGGGGGTGGGTTCTGTGCTGTCGGTCAAACTGGTGTTTGAAACGGAGTTTAGCGTGGTGGAATGAGTGGTGGAGGTCGGAGGAGATGCCGTTGAGTTTTGAAATTCCTCCCCTGCTCCTGGTTGGTTGTTTTGGGTGGAGAGTGAGGGACCTGTGGTCGTGGTGGCGTCTGGCAGATCCGGTGTTGTGGTTGTATCACTGTTTAGTGTTGGAGGTGGGGTGGTGGTTACATCAGTCATTTCTTCAAATGTTGCGTTTGTTTCCATCGTTTGGATGGTCCCCTCTTCTCCACTAGACACGGGCGTTAAGTCCATTGCCGTCCCGTTGCTTGCATCGCCGCTCGACACCATCCCTCCTCCATCACCTAAGTCATCTCCTGCTGGAGGGTTCTCAGTTCCAACTGTATTTCTGGCGAAGTCACGCCACCAGGCCGATGGAACAGTAGGCCTCGGCGAATCCGTTGAATTTTGAGGCAATGCGAAGTGAAAAGTCTGGGCGAGGAGAAGGAAGCCTGCTGTAATTTTAAAAAACAGCTCCATTTTCCGCCTGTTTGCTCTGAAACACAAGAAGGAGCCTCTATTAGGTTTTTTGTTACATTATTGCCCTTTTCAGAGCAACTCCTAATGAGATTAGAAGTGGTAACAATTATAATATATCTGCACACTGGATGCCAAGGGGTATAAATGAAGTCATACTTAAGTAAATGTGTATGGTTGTGTTTACTCGTATACAGTGTACTGTAGAGTGGAAAAATTATAAATATACATACAACCTTACTTTTGATTAAACCACACATACTGCTGCATAAAAAAAACGTAGGAAATAGAAACATTTTAGTACAGTTCATTTGTAATACAGCGTATACTACTAATATTTTTGTATTAGTACTACTTTTACATAGGGGTCTGATCTGAAATAATTTGTGTCACATATACAAATACACATACATTTACAAATATACATACATTTTCAACAAAACTATTAAGAGAGACAATCAAACATTATGTAAATCAATCCTATTTTCTCTCTAAATAACTCAGTGACAGCATTGTCACAGATTTCAGTTGATTCTGCACACACCCTCCCGGGCCGTATAACAGACACATCCTCTCCTCGTCTTTCCATTACGGAGAAGTACAAAGTCACTCTGCGTAATAGTGCTGGCCAGCCTGGCTGACAGAAGTCATAACGAAAACCCTGTCCCTCCCTTCCACAGGCCCACTCCTGTGATCAGAGGGATGTGCTCTCTTAATGACCATGGGCTTATGTCCTCTCATAATTTCTGGCTCGTTGCTGGATTTTCGCTCAGCGTTCAGTGCAGTCGTCCTTGCATTGTTACGCAGCAGGTTACCGGAGTTCAGCATAGTTTCAACATGAATTCCAAGGGGATCAGAGACTTTTTGACAGGATGGAAACTGCATGAATGTACACAGGTCCCCAGTGAGCCATGTGCTCTCCCTTCTGCACCGATACACAAATGACTGCAGCTCCAAATACTCCCTGCAGGGCACTCTGGCTGTGAGTGACTTTTTTGATTGGTTGTACTGTTTTGAACTGATTCACATTATGAGCAGCATAAATGGCAACAGTTGCGTCTGTATGTGATGTAGTGGCCTTCAGCAATAGAATCTTAATCAGGCAAATGTGGCTGCTTAGCAGGTCTGGTTTTTTTGTGTTGTTTGGAAAAAAAAATGCATTACATTGTTTTTAAAAAGTAAACAAGGGAAGGATTTTACCATTGTGAATAGGAATTTAATGGATGTGGTAACCTGTCAGTAACTTTTATGATGGATCAAGTGGTTTGAGAACAATTTCTAAGCATTTTTTGGTACCATTAAGAGAATTTGGCATACATGAGACAAGTTAGTGTAGAATCAAACTAAGAGCCAGATCATTAGTTTTGATTTGTATTTGGATCATTTTTCAACAGGGACAAATGAGAAAGCAAAGACTTCAAAAGATAGGATCTGTGTGTCATCATAGCTGTGTTGATAAATCTGTGTCAAGGATCATTTTAGACCCACGTTTCATGTCTTCCGAGAAATTACAACAGCATCCAGGCTGTCCCGCTGAGAGGATATTTGGCTGTCGGTTTCCCTTCATTGAGCCTCTGTGCCGTATCAAGACCAAGAAGCAGGTGGAGATGTTTACCACTGACCCTCCCCACTAAGCGAGCCGTCTGGTGAAATGACTTCCCTCCTTACTGGTCTGTCACCGCCGGCACTAACTATCACTTCGATGGCTCTGTCTGCTGTGTTTTTCTACAAATATGCCAACACGTAAACACAGGGAGGGACTGGAAAACAAGTGGCACCACTCCTTCAATCCAAACGAGGACACTAAGTAACTTAAGAGTGACGCCACATTTCACCTCATTGTATCTAAATTCAAATATGTAGAGCGTATCGTTCAACCTCAGGGTTAATTTATGATACCAAACATGTCTGCGTGATTCAATTTGCACAATTGAAACAACCAAACGAAAAGTTCTAAGCCTAGTACAGTTCAGTTACAATTAATATATTTTTGGCTTAAATGTTGGAGGGAATTTAAGCCAAATCTAAAAAGGAAATCCTTGACAGTTGATCTAACATTGTCGTCAGAGTCAAAACAGGTTCCAGCCAAAGCTTTTTTCATGCTTGAGCAGTGAGGAGAGTGTGAGAGGGTACAGCTCGGTGTTTGTCCATCTTTTACTCACAGACCCTTTCCTGCCTTTGATATGATCGCTTAGTACAGATAAACGCAGGTGATGTGTGTCAGGCTCAGAAGTTCACAAATCGACCCTTTTTTGACGTACAACATATCTGTGTTACTACTGTTTCAGCTTAAAGCAACAAACTGTGACCTCCATACCGACAACAACATTTCTAACTCTAATAAACTACTTTACTCCTCCATGAGATCAAACTGTCATAACTTTTCAACGCTGCCAAAAATCACACCCATCCCAGAGATCCATATCAATATCATATCTGGTTATTTCATTAATAAAACAACATTACAGTAGCTGGTAAACCTGTAAAAATGAAAGAAAGATTTATCAATCCCATGTACAGCCTCTTACACATCACAGCTGGAGACAATAAATCCGTCCACAGTAAATACTTACTGTACTCCTGGACCGTATCAGATGAGAACAGGTGCACAGGCAACGAAATCTCTTCACTGAGCTGCCAACGGGTAACAGTGAATCAGCAATGGGCCTGGAGAGGGAGGGCGGGCCTACAGAGTGGCATTCAGGGAACAACTAGGAACCTGCTCAACCTGCTTCCACACCTGCCAGAAATGGTAACACACACACTGACTTCCATCCAGCCAGCCGGTGTAAGGCCACGATGGACAGGAATGAAAATGAATTAGTGGAATCAAGGAGTACGCTTTGTGATTTGGGGAGTTTCAATTTGTTACCACCTAATTTTGTGGTCGTATTTAAATGGCTTTTTTTTGTATTAAAATCTGGTTGCCATGTTCCCCCGGTTGCCAGATTAGATCTGTGAATTCCCCTCAGTGGGCGGAGCCCAGAGCTACAGGTCCTCAGAGTCTCTCTCGCCGCAACACTGGAATGACTACTGTCGTCATGGCAACAGAAAAGAGGCTGGTAAGCTCAGGTTTCATCCATGCCTTTGTCCCTCGGTCTATATCGGGCTACAGGTGACGTGTGTCTTTGTGGAACCACAGGTACTGTGCGTCATGAGTGCTTTAGTTTTGCCATCATTCCTTAGTTAAGTGAGTCATGCATGTATTTTATTTTGAACGGATCAGTGAGCAGGATGAAGTGGCACTCACACCTTGGCTGTGGGGGTGAGTGAAGTGGGTTCACTTCATGCTTAAACTACTCTGAGAAGCTCATCTCTGTCATACACTGCCTTACGCTTATCCGCACAAAATTGAGCATTGATACGCACAAGCATACTTTATTTGTTTATCACACATTCCATTATGGCTAAAAACATTTCCAGACTGACATGTACGTACATGAGTGTCGTAAATAACTCCACCCCTTGAATTGATGACATAACTAGTGCTACAGGGTAGGAAGAGTGAAGATCCATCCACTGTCTGACTAGAGAAATGCACGTCTTTCGATAACTATCTGATTCCATTTTAACTTCACTTGAGTAAGATTCATTTCATTAAATTTGGTTTCCAATTGGTTTGATTCTGTTTCATCATTAATGTTTACAAGATTTTGAGTTAGGCTGCAATAATCTCAGTTTGACAGCTTAAGGTGCCGGGAACAGTGAATTATTTATATTTTGGCAACAGTCACACACACACAGATTATTTTTAGACTTTAGGCTGAATTCCTCCTGGAGATGATCCAAAACTGGAGCAACTGGTCAGTTTAGAGGTTGGACTAACATTTATCGTTCAGCTTGTCCTCAGATCACTCACAAAACCGATCATGTGTTTTGCATCGTTCTGGCATGACTAAGACAACGTCTCCACGGTCTCATGGATCATGCTAGCATTGTTCTCTAACTTGTCTGACAGCCCCAATGCCCCACCCTCCTATAATATTTACATCATTGTCTGCTTCGCTGCCGTCCCAAGACACTGAGTACATAGAACAAAAAGAATAATCCGCGGTGTACCAAAGTTCACATACAAATTTTATTCAAAAACAACAGTGAGGTTATCGTTGGGAGATGTGTACCTAGTGTGGTTTGCAAGTGCTGCAAAAGCTAACATAGCCATGTTGAAAAGAAAAGATCATGGTGTGTAGCAGTCACACATCAAATATTAACTTTAATGATCCTACACGGGGAATTATTAAAAAAAAAGAAGAATCGTAGCTGCCATACCAGCAGGAAGCTCTTCAAGTACCATTGGTTGTACATGTATCACAGTTTGAGAACCAATAATGAGAGTCACTCTCACTGGTTACTACCATCATTTGTTTGTGTTCACGTCCCGTAACCTCCATCTTTGAGTCTGAATTATATTTTAATCCTAACCTCAATCCAAACATCCAAAGATTCACTTCCTCTTGTTCGGATCCCAGCCATGAACCTTTAGTTAGCAGTTTATTGTCTACACATTTGCAGTCCGGTGCAATTGAATATCACAGCCCTGCAGTAAATGATCTTTGTTCGATTACAAACTTCATATTTGTAACAAGTAACACATGCTGCAAATGTAATAATATCTCAATTCTGACTCAATGCATAATGAAGAAAGGATTATTCAGAACAGTTTCCCCGGCAGCTGTCATCATTTTATCTAAAAGCTGTGCACAGAGTGTTTTACACAGCACCCCTCTATTATCGTCTTTTCTTTGAAGTTGACTTGTGTTTCTTCTCCGGACCTAAACTGACAAGAAATTCAAGTCAAATTTAAGTTAGAATTCTTAACAGTGAGGCAACAGCGTGACACAGCGTGATACGCAAAAAGGAAGAAAGGGGAAAAAAACAGCTTTTCAACGGTTTATTTTTATTATTAAAATGTCAAAGCCTGACTCTCAGACAGTCTCTTCTGCTGAATAGAAACATTATAAAATAAAATCAAGAACAGTCCAGAATGAAGGCTCCCATGTAGGGCAATGAAGTCGTCCTCCTCTGAGTAGTTAAGTGTCCTTGGGTTTGTAGTCTTTATTGTTAAATTCAAAAGCCGGCATTGTCTTATTTCAACTGGCAGTATTGCCATGCAGTAACTTTTGAGAAACCAAATCTGTAGAATTGATGGAACCAATGTTTGAGGTCACTATCAGGACGAAGATAACGACAGAGACGCATATTAATATGCAGTACATTACACGCTTCTGTCTGCAATCTTACTCCGTCTTCTGTAATGGATCCAAATCGTCCCAAACAATTCCATAGATGTACCTTTGCAAACCACTTTTCCTTGAACTCAGTGAAAAAGACAAGGTCAAGTGAAGATGCAAAGGAGAATTCATAACGAAGCCAAGACAAACAGACTGACGAGGAACCAAATACAATGACATCATCAGACGAGAAATTTGGTGCGTCAGACGCTGGGAATATTTTCTGCCCCGTGACTGATCTACTAAATGACATTTAGTACTGTATTGTTGTTGTATGTGCTCTATATATAGTATATAGACTGTATATCTGTGTGTGTGTGTGTGTGTGTGCATATATATATATACAATATTGTAGTGTTATATTGGTTGGTTATATTTTGTTCTATATCGTGTTTTATTTTGTTATATTGTCCTACATGTTCTATGCTTCTTTTATCATTGTTTTTGTTATTGTTGGTGCTTTGTTGTTATTGACTACTGGATGACTTAAATTTCATGAATAAAGGATGAATAAAGTATCTATCTATCTATCTGTCTATCTGTCTGTCTGTCTGTCTGTCTGTCTGTCTGTCTATCTATCTATCTATCTATCCATCCATCCATCCATCCATCCATCCATCCATCATCCATCATCCATCCATCATCCATCATCCATCCATCCATCCATCTATCTAAATGTTAGTATTTGTTTTTGAATTTTGCTTTATTTCAGATAAAACTATGAATATCACGAACAATGTCAACATCAGTCAGTCAGCTTAAGTGAGTACTAAAGCAGGAAAGGCGTCAGTCACCTGCATAATGGAAGCAACCAGACATGACAGTGGAGGAGCACTTCTTCCCTACAGCTTTGCATATTGCATCAACTGCGCCTGATGAGACAAAATTAAAGACTTTCTCAAATACCTGCGCTTGATGTTTTGTCGCATTGATCGGACATAATTGTACGTCTTTCGAGCAAAGTAATTGCGATTTCATGTTTTGGCTGTATATTTTTGAACCACAGACAGTGATTGGGCAATTTAGTTTCACAAGTGACAAACTGATTTTGCTGCACAACAGCGATCAAGGCAAGAAAGGTGAAAGGAAGCGTTATGCATAAAGGATGATAAATGTAAAAATGGCAGAAGTGTGACACAGGTTAAGCCTCATACCTCTCTGCCAATACAACAGACGCAATCCAATTTACAGGCATACAAGAAAGACAGAAATTTGGCATTTGTCGTAGTCAATAATTTAGCTTTATTAACATTGCGAAGACATCTTCTGACATCCGAGACATCTTCTGCAGGTTTTGGGCTGTGAGACAGAGTTGAAATATGTAGACGAGCCCAGAATCTGAGGGCACTTTGACACTCTCAAGAGCCAATTTTGGAAATGGCTGTGAGAGGGAACATATAACAACTAAAATGTCGTAATATCTCCTCACTTAAAGTAATTTTAAAACTCTTTGGACCGTTCCACTTTGTCAGGTTTATGCTTTTAACAATTATTAGGTATGCAGAGACGCTTCAGTGATTATTATATGGACATATTGTATGAAATGGTCTATATGAAATAGTCTTTAATATATATTCATTAGATGTTTTTGTACCCTTGCAAGCTGGGTATGGTATTTTAATATACCTTTCCATTTAATCTTGATACTTTTGCATCGGTAAATGGTTTTACGTGTAGAATACTGATGGTTTTTGATGCTCTGGGTAAACATTAGATCTGATGAGTGTTCCTCCTGTATATGAAAGAATTCACAGCTCAGTCTGAACAAAAGTACTTTGCAAATCTTTGGGGAGGCGTTATGAAAACCCAAACTGTGCTCACTTTTGCTTATTTCCTTCGTTGATCATAAAAAGTGCATAATTTCTACTAAGTCAGATCCTGAGTGGTTCTTCAGTGGCGGTTAATGGTTTTTCAACTGGACTCAGTGAAACACAAATTTGATTGTGAATTGCCTCAAGAAATGTGAATGCAGTAAAACATGTAATCACAGTTAAGGTGAGCTGTATTTGAGAGCACATTTGAAAAACCACTTCCTCACAGCCACAGGGTGCATTCCTGCATAGTCAATCAAGGCCACAGTCAGCTATCACATTTTTTTTTTATTCATTATTGTTTGAGAAAACTAAAGTTAATCATTTTAAACTGTAGAAAAAATCCCCTCAGGTTTGTCATTAAAAGAAGAAAATGTGTGTGTGTCTATGCACACTGGCACTCTTTAGCTTTGATACTTGTCATATAGGTGTGGAACTTTGCCTAATCTTTGTCACCCACATACCATCCTCCATTATTTGGCGATCGCTTTAAACTGCTTTTTCGTTCTTGGATATTTATTATGGGTAGAATCTTTTCGCTCGTTCAGCTCCATGACCCTCATCAGAGTGAAGAAGCAACGGGTCAAATGCAGTGGAGCACAGCTTATTAACTTTACATAATGAATACCCAAATGGAATAAAGGCTTTTAACGATTTTGGCGGATCTTGGGCTTTTTTTCCTTCATCAATTGAAAATCCTTGCTTTCCTTTCGAGAAACTCGACGACCTCCTTTATTTTTCAAGACTTAATATTCACTAAAGCATCTGAGACGCCCGCACAACATGCTTTTGTTCTTTATCGTGTAATGTATACAGCTTTTCCACATGAGAGCTCGGGTCACGTGATAGCTTGTTCCACCGTGATATCGGTGGGTTTGTGCCAGCGTATGTCCTATTTTATAATACTTGTTGTATCTGTCTAAATTATTGTCTGTTTGAATCAGAAATTTAGTCTGTAAAATGCCCAAAAAGGAAGACGTTATTGGGAAGTTTTTTCATTGGGGAGCACATTTAGTTAAGGGAAGTTTCACGTGTATCTGTATTGATGATATGATTTGTTACTCCTCTTTTTTACTGTTATGGGATCCCACAGCAATACAAGCAGATGCTGCACAACCAGCGTCATATTGAATAAAATATGGCAACAAGCCACAAATGTCATAGCAACTATGGACTAAACATAAATCTACTGTACAGAAAGCAGCACACAAAAGAGCAGATGACCATCAAATTGAGGTGGCTTTTCTTGGTGTTTACATGTTTATGTTGTTTATGTTGTCCTACTCGCTGTGTATCACCTTCCACTCTGAACCACAGACTGTTTATTGCCCTCGTAAGTTGGTGCCAAAGAGCCTTCAGCATAAACAGAGCTGTATGAGATTCTCTTTCTAAACTTATGTGTGGGTGTGCAAATGTTTTTTACTTTAATCACAAATGAATAAATGAATGCAATTTTAGACAATTTTCATTCAGCATCTTCACAGAAACTCTACTGATAGGAAAATCGGTTTTTAGTCAAATATCTCTAATCTCTTCGAGCAAAATCTGAGAGGAGCATCAAACGCCTAGCCCTCAAGGATCACGATGATGTCAAATTTATGAAACGTTTACCTTCATTATCTCCAGAAATAGAAGCTGTGTATGTTTACCGAAGTAAATGGAATGAAATGGAAAGTTCTGAGTTGGATTGAGGAGCTCATTACACCCAAAGACCAATCAAAGGGTTCAGCCTCAGCATGGCTGAAACGTTCAGCTCGGGGCAGAGGATCAGAGGCTTTGCTATATTTGCAACAAGTTATGCCAGTTTGTAGCTAAAGGTCAACAAACTTCAAGATGGTAATACATACATACTATTTTTCATTGGTGAAGAATTCATGTGATGACATATTTTATTTAAATAAATGCATTTACTCATCTATTAGTTAAGTGCAACTGGGGGGTTGCGTTAAACTTCAAACATATTTAGTTTCTATGGAGTAAAAACCGAGCCCTTATATGAAATAGCAACACGGATGTTATTCATTCTGTGGTGTTTATTTCAAGTCTTTAGAAAAAAAGATGTAAAAGATGTAATGTCATATATGTGCATCAGCTTAAAGATAAATCAATCAAGGTTGATTGAAATTCATAAAGTGGTGACTGTAAGCCAGTTACATCTAGATTTTTCATAAAATCATCTTTGAGACAGAGTTAAAAATGGTTGGATTAGTTACTGTACACGTATTTATTTATTTATTTGTTTATTTATGACACTAGCAGTGATAACACGATGCTGATGCACTCCCCTCCACCACTAGATGTCAGTGTGAACCAACACCTTCACAGACAGACAGATGATGTTTCCAGTTGTCTTCAAAAGGAGACAGAAACAACTTTAGTTCACAGCTGTTATTTGTATCCACAGAGGACAGCCTGACTTGGAGAAGTCCTGAGAGCTCAACTTCATATTAAAAAAGGTAGAAATTCTCTCTGGATAAATGTCGGGATGACATGAATGGCAAATCCATCTAGTAAAAAAAAAAAAAAAAAAGAAAACTTTAGAAAGGCACTAAGGACCAAAGCAGAATGCATTTGTGAGGATTTGGAGAAAATTGGAGAACTTTGAAATTTTGGTCACGCTAATAATAATATGTACATAATACATAACACATACGCCCTTGACAAAATTGCCCATTTTTGGACTCAGCAAGTGGGCGATTCTGGATCCAGCACGGTGTCCACGAAGGCGTGCAGAAAACAGGACAACACTGAATGTTTTGTGAAGTCAACAGAAAAACGTGAGATCACTCGTTGACAAATTGGTAACATTTTCAACTCCTCGTGTCCAAGCAGTAAAATAAAGCAGCAAACAGAAGCATGCAACTCACAACAAGCGTGAAATGTAATAGTTTATTTCAATAAAACTATTGTCTGCAACATCGTTGTGCACACACAGTAAGATATGCAGAGACGAGACTGGACAGAGAGTATGAGGGTGTAGATAATGGATGGATGGAGGCTGATTGATAAGTTTTGAGCTGACACAATATGAGCAGACATGTTTTTGTCTAAGCTGCATCATGTCCTAGGTGTTTCCTCACGTCCATTACATGTATTTGAGTGAGGTCATCATGCTGTTGTTTTGTATTTTCTGACTGCTATGTATGATTTTTTTTTAACTTTCATTTACCCCACTCCCCTGATTTGACCTGCTCAGCTTTTCGCCTCTTTATACACACGAGAAATGTTTTATTTGTTTCCTGTTTGGCCTCCGAACACCTGTGGAGTATTTTTTTTTCTTTTTTTTTTTTCTTTGGCACATCCAATTCAGGGAATTCTGCGGAGCTGCTATCAAATCCCTCTCTTTGTCATTGGCAAATGTTTGCTGAGTTTATGAGATTATTTTTGGGTGGGGAAAAAAACTGCAATGCCTTTCAACTTTCCACAATGAGCTCTGAAGTCGAGGCTCATAAATCAGCTTTTGTAAGTTCTACTGTCATGTCAGTCCTAATAAAACTGACCTTCCAGTGATCGCGAACCTATAAAAGTGCACTCCTAATCTTGATTTGTATTCGGCTCAGTTTTTTGCACCTGACAACGGGAACCTCTTCATAGATTCTGTTGTATGGGATTGGGACAACTCCAAGGACACTGTTAGAAACATGAAGGTCGGCCATCCTTGTGAAGCAGCGGCTTGTGTGGAAAGATTGGCAAGCAGATGAAGAGTAGAGGCTGCCAACACCTTTTATCACAGCATGTAACAATGTCTCTTTGTGCAACGGCTTCAGATTGAGCAGAGCCTGCAGCAGAAATGCTCTTAAAGTGGTCGTTTCCATTTTCTCCCGCTGCTCACATGTGCTGCGGTATTTTGGAGAAACAAACAGCTCACCAGGTAACAAACAAACAAGGAAAATGAGATTAGTGTTAAATGGAGAAAAGGAGCAAATCATAGGTCTGCCTCTTGTTGTTGACTGTTCAAATTTGGAGGATTTGCTCATTTAATCTCTGTCTAGATTATTTTATAGTCGAGCTCTTCCATACAGATTTAACTGTGGATTGTGTCGTTTTGGAATCTCAGCCAGAACGCAGTGCAAGAACATTACTCAGTACCTGATCCCAGTTCGCTATGAGGTCAAAAGGTTCCAGATCCAAATCTGTGTTGAATATAAAGCAATTCTGAGCTGTTCTGTCCAGATGTGCGGCGAGAGGAAAGGCTGGGATTTATATGAATGTGGGAAATATAACTTTTGTTGCCCTTTTTGGTAACAGTAGTTTCACGCCACATATAAATCAAATAACTACTTCTAAATGTCGAGGTATGAACAGAGATTTCAGTTTGTCCACAAACTAGTCAGCACATGGAAACCGCCCTTTTATCCCTGTTTAGTCTCAAAACATTTCAAAATCACTGTGTTCTGGCCATGTTTGGGCTGCTGTAAATCCATTGGGCAGTTTGTTTGTTTTTCAGTTTTTTCAGTTTGTTTACTTCTATGGACTTTAGGTTTCTTTCCCATCCTGCTCTGCAATTCTCTTTATGTATTTGATGACAAAAAAATATGGCACACGTGGGGTTCAAATGATACATCTGCTACATGTAGCCAAAGAAGACTTTATGTATTTAAAATCACCTGACCGTAGCATGTTAAAAATTCTACACATATATTGATTTATACCTACTACATCTTGTGAGTGACATAAGGATACACTTTCCCTTTCTAGGTGAAACTGGCTAAGGAATATGGCACAGTTCAGCCATAATACTTCCCCCATTTAGGGAGCAAAGGGGCAGTAAACATTCTTTAAAATACGTGTGTTTCTGTGCATCCTGCAAAACATTTTTTTTGGTTTTCAGCCCTCAAAATCATGTTGTACCTGCATATTGGAGCAGTACGCACTGATGTGTCGAATTCAGAGAATCTGCTCCAAATCCTTGTGAAGTCCTGCCTTATAGTAACAAAGAACAAAATGTGGAATTGTACCAGAAAAAACTCCACTACTTTCATTTGAAGTGATTTTTCCTTGTGGGTGCCTTCCAACAGAAGAATGCAAAGATGCTTTGTGACACGATGCCCGCGCATGAAACACTGCAGCCTTTCTGTCCTCTGATCCCAAACCAATAAAACACGTTTTGTATCAGGTGGAGGCTAATACGGACAGCAGACTAATTGTATAATTTTGTGCTATCAAGTCAACATTGTTGAAAAATGTTTCCTTTTGTTAATTTAAACCATAAAGAAAATTGTTGCCTCTCCGTAGGGGAATTAGTTGCATCTTTTGCACAATCTGGTCATGACTGATGCATATTTCATAATTATTAACATTTCACATGATGAGTTTTAAAACCTCAAGGCGATACAAACTTTGCTTTGAGTGTCAAACACATTTGTTAGTTCGATCACTGAGAGCTATGTGCACAGAGACAGTCTTAGCTCTATTGTGGTGAAAATATGAGCGCTTGGAACCTCTTGAGCAAATGAATGCAGAGAGGGGGCGAGAATTATGAAGATGGATGTCGAAGATTTCGTTAACATATTGATACTTTTTCAACTTTGTGAAAAATGGGCCCAACAACTGTAATCCATTGTAACCAACACAATTCCACCATGACTCCGGCAGTCGTTCTCTGTCATTGTGAAGACAGCAGGAAGAGCACCAAGCATGGAGAGAAAGTGGGTTAACACAGCAGGGGCCAGAAACACAGGTCCTGTGGGAAAAATAGTCTGAAAGACAAAGGAAGCCTGTGATTTAATTCTATTGTTCCTTTGACATTTCTTGGAAGTTCAGCGTGTCTAATCTATTTTGAAAATGTTTCACTTGGACGTGGTTCTTCATCTTAATCATGAGATATTTTACAGACTCCTGGTCTGTTTTTTTGTCCCGTTTCAAGACATTTTGATTCATAGAGGAAGAGCCTACATAACATTAAAGCAAATTATGTGTTGAATAAATGTGTAGATGTGTTTTTTTTATTGGTTTTATTACCGTATTTAGCCATGGAGGAGCCAATAGTTCATTCTGATGTGGCTCAGGGTAATAATTCTATCATGTGAGTGCTGCAATAATCCAATTGACACACATTATTGTTCTCTGTTCACTGGACACTGTCATTGACTTTTTGATTTCATACCGACCACATCTTAGAAAGCTTGAGACTCTCTGGAAGGGCTGCGACTCAAGCGTTTTAATTATTGAAAATTTCCTGCACTGTGCTTACACCAATATTTTAGACATTTTCTACACTTTCTCCTCACATTTTAAGAGCAGATTGAAATATTTTTGGCTTTATAACTACATACCATATTATTCTGTTTTAACTAGGAACTCTTGTCAGTATAACAACATATCAGCAAGTGTGGTTTGAACAAGAAACTTAAAAAAAAAACTATATAACAAGAAAATGGTCAATATTTGATAAGTACATCATGATTGATGCGATAACGTTAAAGTCATGCTTGGGACGAGACTTTGTAAAATTCATATTTGATAAAAGTCTGAGTGGAATGGAAATGTTGGACACGTTATCTACAGCTGAGGTCACATCCTGTATACCAAACACCCTCTACATCCCATAAATGACGGAATCACCTCTCATCATCAATAACAAGTACAGTCTGACCAGGTCTGCATTTGATTCAGGATCTACGTATAAAGTCGTTTGTAGTCATACATCAGTGTATCAATGATCAGATAGCTATTTAAGACGGTTGTAAAGACGTGCTATGGTGTGCTGTGTTTTATCGCTCAGTTCATCTCCCTGCACCTTTTACCCTTTTACAGCAAAGTGTTCATGATTTCTAGACGGCTGAGTTCATATTCACATTTAATGGGGATTACAAGCCAGTTTTGTAGACTTACAGCTCTGCGGAACAAAATGGCCACTGGCTAACCTTCCTGTAATCTCCTTCTTAATCTTCTTCTATATCACCTCAATGTGCACTTCATCTGGCTTTTGTCCACTGATGATGTCATTCCACGTAAATGCTTTTGTGATCTGCGCAGCGACACTCTCACAGTGTCTCACAGGCTCAGTTACCACCTCTCCTGAGAGTCTGGTTCTTTGTTTCAGTGGTGGTGTGTAGGAGTTCCTCTGTGTGTCGCTGGCCAGTGGAAAAAGTTGCATGTTACGCACCTCCTCATAAATCGCTTCGTGTGGGAAAACTGAATAGGAAAGATTCATGACGCATTCATCACAGGACACCAAAACCACAGCTGAAAACTTGAAACAACTTCACATTCAGCTCGACTTGTTCATGGTTACATTGGACGTGAAGCTCCACATGGTTCAGGTTGGAGTCTGTCATCAAAAGTACCGCCGGCTGTTTACGGTCACGGTTAAGTTGTTATTTCTCCTTGAGGTCTGTATTATGGCAGATTACATGATTCAATAAAAGTTACATAGAAACAAATTACCAGCGTCCAACCTGCAAACTCAAATGAACAAATCAAAAGAAACAGCATGCAAAATCAGATAAAGTAAGAATAAAATTATTCGATGGTCATTCACACTTTGGACACGTTTGAATCGTTTTATCGGAAATCTCCGCAATATAGATTTCAACGCCAGATTTTTCCGATGCCCAGATGGAGCTAAACTCCAAGACGTGTGAGAAACACTACTTTGGGGCAGAGTTGTTGTCAGGGTGTTTGATGGCACCACAGAGATCTTAACTTTACTACAATTATGGAAATATAATTCAAGCGTAAGTGGTTCTAGAAATGCTGTGAAGCAAATCATCCCTGACCTGTAAATTACTTTTGTCTGGTCATACAGCAGAACTTCTTGTCTTCGTCAAGTAGAATTTGGGCATTAACCATGTTGGTCATTGGTAGAAAGTGGGGGCGATGGGCTCATTCCCGTGGCCTGGCACCCAGACAGACAGTCAATTGACTCAGAGAGCCTCAGCAGCACTCATGCAGCAGCATGATCCAAAGATTACCGCATTGGCTCAGCTGTCTTGCCAAGTACCACACAAATTGCTTACAGAATGTGGAAAGCATGCGTACAGACCAAAATGAGTGACCGTGTGGCTACGTTTCAAGAGGCAATCAACAAGTCCATTGTACTGTATGAATGGAACTTTTCAAAGTTACAGTATCTATACTGTCCAAACGGAAACTCTGCCATTATCACACACTCACCCTCACATCTTAGTGTTATTGATGCAACATAAATTCATCACATCCTGGAACAACTCCCCCACTGTTAAACACAAAACCCAACTTTCCAGACTAATCCGCCAATCAGGTAAAATAACTGCAAAGTAAAACATCCACTCTCCATCAGATAGAAGGAAAGCCGTGCTCAGAAGACACACACACACACGTGTGTTCTCACCGTCTCTGTGCATCATTTCAAACGATTCCCTCAGGTCATAATTACGCATGAATTCATAAAGGGCAAAAAAAGAACATTTATAGGACCTCCTTCCTCCCAAACTGCCATAAACCTTCAAAACGAGCAATGAAAACAGTTTACATATATCATCATGCCTTTCACTTTTAAATGCTTTTGTTATTAAACCTCTCTTTTTATGTAAATTGCAATTCTTGTCCTTTTATAGGTCACATCAAAGACAGTCATGGTATCGTCATAGGCAATAAAGTAGTAATAGTGAGGAGTCTGGAGCCACATTTAGCAAATGGTTTTGTCTCTACTTTTTTTTGAATGTGAAGATGGTGATGAGGTCTTGTGCGCAAACAAGTGATGTCCAGCATGTGTGTTTTTCTCACTGATTGATTCTCCTCCAAAGAAAGAGTGATCATTGGATTTACATTCTTCTGGGTGACAAACACTGTCCAGCTCACACTGCACGCCTGGCTGGACGCATCCAGTACCAATGTAGCTTTGGGCCAGGATCTGTGTTTTACAGCCTGCTGATGCTGCCGGCCAATTAGAACAGAACAGAGCAGGCGTTCAGGAAGTGTAGTCCTAATCTTATTACAGTCTGAGTATAAACACCAACGGGTCCATCACCACAAAGTTTTATTTTGATTTTAAATGAAAAGCCCAAAGTTACCAAATGTATCAGGACTCATTGTGGATAAATCTGTAGAAAATTAGAACACATGACGCAACGCAATGAGACCTAAAACATGCAGAGAGAAGTGAAATTAAAAATATCACAGCTTAAGGAAGTAAGGCTTACTGTGAGGGGTTTTAGGATGTTTTTTGTGATATTTTGTTATGCCTTTCCACTGAGGAAAACTCAATTATTAACTGGTTACTATTGGGAAACATCCCATTAACTTTATCCAAATTCCTATAATTAACCCTCAACAGTTTTCCTTAAAGTATACTCAGTTTACTAATTCATTAACTAGTTTGTTCATTTTTTTTATTTCAAAATCAAGCCTTGAAAAAGGAAAAAGAAATAAGATATTGAATATAACATATGAACATATTTAATAGCGTGTATCCACTTTGAAATGTTTGTGTTTGTTGACAGCGCCTCATAAAGCGGTTTGTCTTTTCACCTAACACCTGGCTGTGTGTATTTTCTGTTATCTAGGTAGTTGCCATAATTAGCAACAGAGGCAGCAAGTGCACTCACTCAACTTATGCAGCCAGAGGTGTAACCACTTAAATTCAGCATGCTAAACTATTATCACTTTACGCAGACTCCCACCATTTGTGACCTTTTCCTGAGGCTAATAAGTCTTCTGTTGTAATTACATGTTGCAGACCTCTGCGCTGCTGCCGTAAAAGATTAAGCTTCATTAAAAGACAGCCATGGGTTCTTTCAAAGCTTTCGACACTAACATGACTCTTGCCTTTCTTCTATTAATTCTTCCTAGACAGCTCTGCTTTTGACTCTATCCAGAGTCCTGCCGGTTGCCATTCATTAATCCTCCAGTTCAGCAAATATGTAAACCCCAGTTATGAACATGTACAATAAATGGCTTCGTTTCTGACTTTGAATGTCATTTGTTACCCGTCAGTAAAATAGAGATTCATACATTTACTGAGAGGCTTTAAGATGTTTAAAATCTATGGTCAAAAATAATATTTTCTGTAGCGTATAACATGCTCTCTTTTTGTTTTTTTTGTTTCTCTCTCTCATACCCAGTTGATTGTAAATGACTGCTACACTACTACATTTACAAAACTAACCCCCTGCTCTCACTTCTTGTTTATTGGCAAAAAAACAAAACAAATGGCAGACAATTGTTGCATTTTTTGCCAACAATTAGATTGGCGTGTGGAACTAATCAGGCAGAATAAAACATTTAAACCTTTCAATTAGATAAGTTTGTTTTATGAAAATATTGTGTGTAAAGGCTCCTCGCCAGAGTTGAAAATTGTAAAGATACAAAACTTAAGTATGTTTTAGTAGACTTTTTAGTATAAATGAGTGACTACAAGAGTTAATTTTACCTGTACCACCAATACTCAAGTACAGATATTATTTTACCGTACTTTTGATACTTAGTTAAAGTTAACTTGTACCTAATCCACCTCTGCTCCTTGCTGATGGCTGGCATTCCAGAGCTGTTAAATAATGCTGCTATTGGAGTTTTATCCTGGAAATTATCTGTGCATAATAAAATTCCACATGTTGAGAATTTTGAACACATGGAACCCAGATGAAACAGAGCTGGTAAAAATCTAATTACTGAGAACTGGACAAACTGGACTGGAGTTTGTTTTTCTTTGAATCTCTGTGTTACAAGGCAACAGGGACACATGTTCAGATGTAACTAAGTAAAGTAGGAATACCAAAAGATTCTGATACAAAGATCACAGTGTTATGTTACCAACATGTATTTTCTCCATGTTAATGCATCACAGACCAATATGACATAAAGGTTGAATAGAAAAATGACTATATTTTCATTTTGGGGACTCTTAATTTGTTGTCGTTGTGATAAAATACTCAACATTTTTACACAATCAAGTGTTTGTTTCTTTAAGTTTTAGGCTTTAATATAAATCTGTAGGACCAATAAGGAATCAGATCAGATCTTTCAGTTCACTATCAGTAATTGCGCTGCTAAACACTCCAGTGATGGCGGAGGTTGACGGTGTCTTCATTTGTGTTGCATTCCCCGACTGTATTGTTGTGAATCTCATGTTGAAGAATAAACCACAGATCACCTCGACTCATCCCTGACGCATCCATAAATTGACGTAAAGCAGATTTCAACCTGCCATGAATGTGATTTGCGGAAATGGGTTTCCATGAGGAATTTTTACAACCCCAGTTGTTCTGAATCCAATCAGATTTGGCTGCCAATCAGAACAAAGCTTTGGAGAATTTTTGTACCTGACTCATCACAGTCTGTGATTTATACAAAGCCCCACAACCAGCATGGTCAATGAGTCCGTACTCTTTGTGTCCAAGTGATTCTATGGTTCCTATCAGTTCCTGCAGCACACTGCCAAACTGATTCACTGCAGTCAAGTGAATCATCTGTCCATCTGTGTGTGTGTGTGTGTGTGTGAGAGAGAGAGAGAGGGGGGCCCATTACAGATTGCTTTAGTCATCTCCTCATTTTAGCTTGTTTTGTAAAATACCTACACATTTTGAAAGAATCTATTTGCAAATGTGGTTGATTGTTGTTTACATATGCACTCATTTCACACATTTCGCTCTCTTAGATATGATGTGACAGCGAGGCTGAATCTATTCTGAAACGTTCTTCTCTCTCTTACAATATGGACATTCTTTTGTTTTTTTGGGGTGTTTTTTTTCCTGACTAAAACAGCTCACTGTGTCAGATCAGATCAGTGTGTCTTCAACGACTTGAATCTAACTGGCCAAACGTGGTCAATGTTTTAAAGATGACACACCACTGCTGTGTGGTCGACTGGATTTTCTACCAATTTGAAATGGCAATTCCCTGTGCGCTGTGGTTTTTGTCCCGCTAACCGAGAGGAGTTAGTAGACAGCCCCATCTACAAGTTTAATACAGTTTCATTTCTTATGGTATATAACACTTGAGTGAGTGCAATTCTGACAAAAACTGACAAACGGACAAATGTAAATACTTACATGTCAGTGCATTCACACGCATGTTGAAACTTCCATTTAATCAGATTAATCATAACACATATAATGAGTGAACATGAGAATCCTATCTAAGTCACTCACTCATCATGTTACAGTGAATTGTAATTATGATGTTTTTTACCCTTTAATATTATCAGACAGGATTCGCTACAGGTTTTGTCCAAGAATTGTGGCTTATGTGGCCAATCAATGTGGTTGTCTTTCACTACATGAATTTTTTAAGCATATCCGGGTCCAGATTAAAAATTTAAACCTTTTTCTATTATTAAAATAACAAATTTGGAGGAATTGGCAGCCGAGGTGGAGGCTGCTTTCTGAGTGCTTCTAGTCAGTTAATAAATTATTCAGTTCGCTCTCCCTTAATGTGTTGCAATTTCTTAAAGAAAGTAAAGCCACTGAACACTGAACACATTTTTGTACCATCAAGTGGGCAGACGGTCTCTTACTCAGATTAGTAAATTCCAAACTTGCCTTTTACTAATTATTCTTCCTTTGATGTGTTGGGGCTGACTTCATCCATTCTAATGCTGCATTACTGCCCTCTACTGTTCATCTGTTTTCCTCTGAGTCCTTCTGGGCGCCCTGAGATACAAAGTGCAGTGATGAAAAATGTCTGTTCTCAGTGCTAATGATTAACCTCACACAGTGATATTAATGAAGTGTGACATGTGATCATAGCAGGGGAGGGGCTGAAACTAACCTGCAAAGTAAGATTGGGGAAGTTTAGATTTCCCATCTTGGAGTGGAACCTGCACTAAATTAAATATAATCCACAGGTATATCATACACTTAATCATTTTTGTTGACACGAAAGAGACTCATTCAGTCATCCTTGTTATTTACGGACACGTATTGAGTCCATGGATAAAGTAAGCCAGACACCTGATTAAAAAAATGTTCTGGTGTTGAAAGAGAAAATAATAACAATAATAATAATAAAAAACAAAAATTCTTACCATGAACAGGAGCACTATAAGGAAAAGGGTTCTATGTTCTGGTGATTCTCTTGTGGAAAATGCATGCAATAGAAAGTAAAGATAGTTTTCTTTCTCCTCGTTGTTACATGATCTTTCGTAGCAAAATGTGTCCTCATATAAATTTAATATTTCAGTCCACACCAAAGTGTAACAACAGACTAGACCACAATGGAAACAAAAGAGATTTTTCTTACTGCTATACTCTATTCATTCATTGTTATTTCTTGATATTATATTAGATTGGAAACTTGATTATACATATAACAAGAAATCCATTCCCTAATTTAAAGAGCACATGTAGCAGTTTGCATTAACAAAACCACCCACTGGCAACACATTTCATTATTGTCGCTGATGTTTTTTCCCATGGCCTGTTGCCTTTCATGTGTGTTTGAATAATAAGGGGAGGGGAGGGGTGCGGGGGGTGGTCACTGTTTTGTCACAGTCAGGCACCAAAGAAAGGTCATTCACTCCAGATATTTGGAATTCATTTTTCTCCTTTCATTTAACACTTCTAAGTCTCCTTGACAACCATTATTGTTAAGTACCTTACCGGGCTAACATAGAATTCTTTCCTCTGCTGCGTGCTGTGGGGGTACATTGCTTGTTTTGAATGAACCACACTTTTGAAATAAAACCACATTTAAGGGGGTGGCTGGTTCACAGATAAGTGAGGTGTGGTGGAAAACTCATAATAATTTCAGTGGTTGGGAGCTGTTGTGTGACTCCATAATTGATGCCTTGAGTTGACAATGTGACATGTTTTCACACGGGCATCAACTTGATGTGTCGCTTAACAAATAATGGGACTTCTGGCCACGAAGCCATAGAAAAGCATCAGGTAGAGCACTTCAAATGTCGCCTCTTGCACAGTGAAGTCAGCTGGAAGATGAAGAGGTGAGAGTTGCAGCAGCATGGTGATCCGTTCCCTCCTCTTGGATGAAGCCCGAAGGCTTCATGGAGAGCAGTTTAAAACATTGTCAGCATTATGGAAAGCTTAGTGGAGCTGAAGGATGAAGTCAATGATCCTCACTTCCACTATTGTTCAGTTTTAAATATGAGTTCAATCGCCTCTTGATTCTAATTTTTTAGTTTATTTCGAATACCAATAAGGACAGATACTGATAAAACCAGTAACTTAACAATAAGAAACACTAATTATTATTCTGACTTACTAAATAGTGCCGCAGGTGACCACAAAACATTTTCTTGCTGTGAGTTCAATGCTGATTTTAACGAGTGTTACCCTTGGTGGATTGCAAACATTCCAGCACTGCTGGCATGCATAAATCCAAAATCAGTAAATCAGGCTCCTGAGAGTGGTAACTGTTTTCATTGGAATTGCATTATAAACTTGAGTTGTGCAGCGTGAGTTGGCTCTTGTGTTTATTTTTTCCAAACTTCCTCTGCCATGAATGAATGAGTGCATTATTTATACTTCCTGAGTGAAAATGCCACAAAGTCCCTAAAGTCATTACCCAGTGATTGAGACAAGTACTGAATGACGCCACACCTGACTGCATATCCATAGCATTATTATTTTATAATTATGTTTCTCCATTTGTGGTGGAAACAGGTGACAGCTTAGGTCTTAACAATGATGATATTGTCTAAAAGCCAATGTTTGGCTTATAAATGCCTTTACCTGAAAATAACATTGACTTTAACAATAAATTGTGCTACTCAGGAATAATCACAAAGCAGCTGTTAACCTTTTTATAACGGTGTAGTTAAAATGTTGAGGTCACAGCATAAGCCATGTTACGGCACAGAGGAAGAGTGATGCAGAACTATTTTGCTGCTGCCAACTTTAAAAAGTCTCTAACAAGGAGCTCTGTGGGTTTCTGACTGATGTCACCAAAGGGATTTGTCTTTAAAATGGGGAGCGACTTTAATTAGAGACATCGGCAAACAAGGATAGATTTTTAGAATAATATATATACATCTATATACACACACTATGTAAGTCTTAAAATAACAGATCAACATAATTTCAGTCTTTACTGTGTTTGTGTAGTAGGAAAAGAGCTGAATTGGATGATGAAATAGGTCTGGCAGCCATTATATAAATCTTTGCTGATGTCATAGGCATCCCGCATAATTACATAATTACAAAATATACAGTAAATCCACTGTATTGGAATAGAAGTTCTCAAAATGAATGACAAAATGACAGAACAGGAAGGCTATGATTTAAATGCTGCCCGTCTCTTGATGATTAGCAATTGATTCTATGGAGAAAAAAAAGACTTACTGGCTGCACCATGCAGTGAAAGTTAATCAGGCAGCATATGTTCCTTGTGTGGAAGGAACAGACTAACATGACAGACAAGAGGGCCAGGAGCATTGGCACTTGAAGTTCAACAGTTCACTTCAAACTCAAATTAAAGCTCTGCAAAAAGATTAGATTTAATAAGTTGGGCAATTTGAATATAATAACTAGCCAAGCTTTCAGACAGACAGTATATAGACAAATGGATTTGTTCGCTGGCTATTATCTTCATATAACCTCATCACAGTGGGGTTTTAGTGCCTGGGCTGCTGAAGCAAGAAGAAATATAGAATGACAGAAAGAACAGCAATCTGAGAAAAAGAGCCAAGGACAAAGGAAAAATAATGATGATGGAAGAAAAGTACAGTGGTAAAGAAACGGAAAATGATACTTATGATAAAATGTATTGTAACCGCGTAACACTACAATAATGTTGATCAATGTGTCTTGCACTATGCGATGAAAATGATGGATAGATTCCAGCAGTGACATTCATCCAGGGAAATGTAAAGCTGGTGTTCTGTGCCATATTATATTTCCAGATACTCATAAGGAAGGAAGTCACAAGACCTGACAACAAAACGTCATCTGCACATCCTCTGCATTATTTCTTGGCCCGGGCAGGCAAACTGCTGCATCTTTGGGCTGTATAGTCCAACAGCTGCCTATGATGATATCCATCTGCATCTATCTTTAGTTGGCTGCTGCTGAAGGCCCTGGGGAAATCCAATTCTCACCTCACCTATACATCTCTCCATACGGGAAGAAGCCTTGGTGAACAGTACGTGATGATGTTTTCCATACTGCACCTGGCACGCAGTTGGAGATACTTAAATGTATATTAAATCAAAATCGACACAGTTAAGCAACAGCTGGTCATGTGTTATCACAGCTGTAGGAAGAGCGAACGCATGTTACCACTGTCTCACCTGAACTGAGAGACGAGAGGGTTCATGCAGACACTATGATTGGACAGTCAGCTTTAGAGGTAGAACAGACAAGGCCGTTCATCTTTTAGTTTGGCTATCTCCCGAGTACAGTACCATCTAAATCCCTCTCATCCCAGCATCTTGGGGGAAATAGATAACCAAACTGTAGGATAAATCCTAAACATAGTGAGAATAACTGCTGATGAAAATGGATAAGAATGAACAGTTGAGAGTCTGCAGTGCTCTCAAAATTCACATTCTGTACATTGTTACTGCCACCATCCTGTAGCCACTGGGAACACACTCTCACACGATCAGAGCAATGTAACACAACGCCACCTCAAACTACAGTCTACCAAATGACCACAGTCAGGTTATTGTGTCTCTGAATCATCTGATAGTGTTCAGGCCTTTTATATCAGATCTATTCATTATGATGCTGCTTTTATGTTACAATTCAGGTTTTCAATGAAAATTTTGAAATTGATACTTTTAGCCTTTGTAGCCCAGCAGATTCTACCGGTTACGATCTCTAAATTGGTCAGTTCTAATAATATGAAATGATTAAACCCTTCAGTTTGGGAGGCGAAGGTTTTTCTCTAATCATAACTTAGCCAAAAGATGTTTCATAAAGTGTTTATTTTTCTGGTATTAAAACAATTTGCATTCATTTCATCACCTTGCAAATCCACAGTCTTGATTATTTGCAAAGGCAGGATATTGAAAGTCCTTAAAATAATCACAGTTTTCGTTATTTTTTCCTTGAGTCTTCAAGGAAGAGCTGATAATAGAGCTGATAATAGACAGAAACAAGGGAAACTGCTGTGTTTACTGTTGTGCAAAGAAAGGGAGGTCACCAACAGCGCCTTGGTCTGTCCAATGTGGGTGGGTGGAGCTCTCCTCTTAAAAGTGATTTCATAAAAATGTAAGAATGCCACAACAGAGTCTAAATCAAAACAGTGTGGCACACCCTGAACCCATAACATGACTTCATTTTCCATTTTCCTCTTCGGTCTGCCTTTTGTTTGACACCACAGTGCAAGTCTTTCAACATAATAACATCACAGGAAAAGGATTGGTCTTCTCCAGGCTGCTGAGCCCTGACAGCAGACCCTATCCAGTGGCGGAGGCACTACAGGTTTCCAATAAGAGCCCAAATGCATACTCATGATCATAAATTGTATTACTGTCAGGGTAGAACTTGTAAAATCTTTGACACTTGAAAGCAACAACAAATGTCAAGATTATGATCAGCAATCTGGCTTTGTGAGTAGGCCTGGTTATATGTGACTTATATAACATGTTCATCAGACTGCATGAGGCATCTAAATGTGGAAATACTGTATAAAAGCTCCCTTGAACCTTTGTTCTGCTCATGTTTAATCTATGCGGGTCACAATGCCAAATAATCAGACTTGGGGTGGAAACATTTGAGCGGGACTCCTCAGAGGTGGAGAGGTGGAGGGTGGTGTAATGTCTGCTGTTTCCACTGGAAAGATATACACATACAATGGGGGAAGCTGTGGGCTGAGAAAATTAGATTACTGTGAACATGACAGATTTTGTTGTAGGAGATTGGATTTATAAACAAAATCATTTCCGCAGGGACATAACCTCTGTGACTAATGGCTCATGCTTGCTGAGGAAAACTGTTGCTATTTATTCTCCTTAGTAAAGCTTATCCCACCATACATCCCTCTCCCAAAAAGTGCAGAAGCTGAGTCTGAGTAGTTCCATATCATGGATCTAATGTGTAAAATGAGGTCTGTTTCAACAATGCTTTTCAGTTCCCATGACTCAACGTTTCCCTCGAACTAAAATGGGCTTGTCATTTGATGCCAGTGAGTAGCTGAAATAGCCAGAGTTCCTGTGTGGCCAGAAGTGGAGTTAACAAGCTCTTAGCCTCCTGATCTTTCAGCTGGTCATATGTTACAAATACACTGACAAATGCATTATGTCACCATTCCTGGTATTTCGTCACATGGTTCTGTTTTACATGACTCTGAAATGAAAAGAATAATCAATTGCAAATTAGACAACAATTGAAGCCTTTTATAACTTGAATCAATATTCACATGTTTATGCTTGAAGAAATTGATTCAACATTGATTTATCTTTGATTTGCCAGCATTTGTTTTTGAGGGAACTAATAATTTTGAAAGATACTGTATATCTGTATTTTGACTGATAGGCCTTTGCTAGCGTATATCATATGATCAGAATGTCAGTGAATCTTTCGGAGTTTAAAAATTAAATCTACTACTGAAAAGTCAATCACAGAGGGGCCAAACCATCAATACTGAGATCAATAATCGTCACAAAAACTGAAATGACAACACTTGTGAATAAGTGTTTCTTTAAAAAAGAGATAGATAGATAGATAGATACTTTATTAATCCCGAAGGAAATTCAAATTATCCAGTAGCTGATAACAGCAAAACACCAAGAATAACAAAAACAACAAAAATAATTATAAAAGATACATGAAATATAATACATATATAGCACAATATAATGTAAAATATAACCAACCAATATATATAGAAAGGACAGACAGATCTGGGAATAACTTTACTGTTAGAAGAGAACTAATGGTCGCGCATCAATTATAGTTTGGATTATATTATTATTATTACAAACATATCAGACACATCATTAATAAACTCCAAGGAGTCATTGTTGTGACCCAGAACTCTGCTTAATCCAAATATCAGAAATAAAAGAAAAAAAATAGATCCATTGACCCACATGAGATTAGATCTATAAACAATCTTATCTTTTGACATATGTGTGCCAAAATAGCCAACAGCAGAGAAATATATTATTAAATTATCATAAAATCGAATTAGTGTCCCGGATCGTCTTTTGTCAGCTTCCATAATGGCCGTGCTGGGTTCACTGACGCTCTGACGGTCAGGTCCGGACTGAATGCTGCCTTTAAGTGACGGAGGGGGCTGTAATTTGAGAGCATCAGGGGTATTATTAGCCAAAAATCCCAGCGCTGCTTCAGACATCCAGATGTTGCGTGTCGGGCACAAAGTGAACTCGTGTGCTCAAGTGTTTTTACGCTGATACAGACTTCCACAGAGTTCGAGTGATGCTGGCTGAAAGGGTCCACTAAGACCGGACTACTATCTCTATTTGGACTATTTTGGAGTCGAGGAGTTACAGCTAAGCAGCAAACTACGCTGTTGGACGCTGAACCTGTTTGAAATGTTTGTCTTTCCTCTTCAGGTTGGAATGAAATAGTCTGACAGAAACAGGCTACTACTGTCCTTTTAATCACTTTTAGAAGAGTTTTTTTTTTTTTTGTCTTTTGGACATCATGGCTGTCTTTCACTTGCTGCTGTGTGCCGGCTTGTTATCGGTGCCGCTGTGCCGAGCTTTCTTCAGCGGACCTCTACACCCGGAGATGTCCAACGGGACATTTCATCATTACTTCGTACCGGACGGAGACTACGAGGAGAACGACGACCCGGAGAAATGTCAGATGCTTTTCAAAATGACTGACGAGCGAAAGTGCGGTCTCGACGAGGACCAGGACTCCGTCATACGGGATGATTTCACGATCATCAAGAGGCAGATTGAGGACTCAGCCCGGGTACTGGAGGGCATCGGGAAAAGCATCTCGTACGACCTGGACGGAGAGGACAGCTACGGGAAATATCTGCGGAGGGAGACGGCGCAGATAAGCGAGGCGTTCACAAACTCGGAGAAATCCCTGCTGGAGCTGGAAGTCAAATTCAAGCAGAGCCAAGAGGGAGAGCTGAGGGAGGAGCACCGGCTCAGCGACGACTTTCTCACCATGATTGTCCACACCAGGGACCTCCTGAAAGAGACACTGGACGTCTCGCTGGGTCTGAAGGACAAACACGAGCTCCTGTCCCTCATTGTCCGCAGCCACGGTACGCGGCTCAGCAGACTCAAGAACGAATACATCAAGTTTTGAACTCGTCTGGGACAACAAATAGCGCCTATATGACTCTTGAGAATGCAATATTAATTTGTATTTTTATGGTGGAGTAATATTTTATCGCGGGGATTGGGTTAAGGTGGTGTTTTGAATATTCATATCAGGGATAAAAAACAAACATAGATGGCTTTTAAAAAGTTTAAATTGATATTTGTGAAAGGTCCTGAGATTTGGTCAAACAATAAACTCAAGCCACTTGATCAACAGAATCAAGTAACCACATTCTGACAACACATAGTTATACATTGATGTAAGGACGTATATTAACGTTTGTCAAATAATTTATTGGCCGGTCCTTGAAATATGGTTTTGTCATGCATCACAACAATATTAGAAGGTGCCTAGATAATGGGATTTCCGGTTTGCGCATTGATACTTAAATTACCTGGAAATAGTTGCAGTTCAGCCAATCAGAAATGAGAACGCGAACTATGAGTTTTCCTACCGGAACTACTGCTCATGTCCGAATTAAATGGAGGAGTTTTCCTCGCTCCTGAGCGTAACGTGCTTGATTTTGATCTAAGTTTGAAGAAGTGAGCTTTGGGAAACGTAATATACTGGTGGAAGAGATGATTTGATGAGACAGACCTCGTGCTGTGGCCTCCTTATAAGCTGCACGATCAGGTATTTAACCCAGCATGAGTCAGCTTTTATCATGATTGTTCTCTGAATGCCCCACATGAATGTTTCTGCAATATCAAAGAATGTTTACATGAATGGATTTATTTCAGTTGTATCGTTATTTTAGGCTAGCAGATTTGCACAATTCTTTACTCCTCCAGTGCTAAAGGTTGTGACACTTAAAATACAAGGCCTACTGTGCAGTTTTGCATCAGCAGTGTAATCTTGGGAAATGTACAATTTATTTTGGAAGTAAATACATACTGTGAGTGCTAATATCTTTATTACAGAACAGCTTAATTTGTATTCAGTGTTTATATTAAGTTTTGAAATAGAGATGCATATATCTATTCTTGTTTAATGTTAAGATATAACGTGAGGTGTAATACTTTGACAGATAAAGACTGCAGGCAGCACTCATGGACTACAATGTCAAATCCTATCTTTGTGACAATATTCTTAATGGATTGTGTCATGTCCTCTCAAATAAAGAGTTTGTGTTTGAAGTATGGTGACATTATGCAAAAGAACTTTATTTATATTCCATTTCACAGCAGGTACATTGGTATTTTGGCCAGGGGTCCCCTTTCAGGACATGTTGAAAATATAACTTGATTTAGAGTTACGGTTGTAGGTAGCAGTAAAAACCCAAATCTTGACCGATTCATTCGGCCAGTGTTGAATTCTCTTCAGACTTAAAAGCGCGATTGCAGCAATTGCAACATTGCAGGGGACACCCAGGAATCCAAACCAGGATCCCAGGAGGTCCCAGGGCTTAATCATACAAAGTGGTACTTTGTGGTATGTAACAGTGTGGCTGTAGCACAACAATGACAGACTGCATACAGCATTGCCACGTGCCTCAGAATTACAAACTGCCCTTCCATGTTTGTTTTGAAAGGTTTTGAGGTCGATTGTGAATTACACAGATAGCAGGCCCATAATTATGACTGCTTTGAAGGAAGGAGCTGCTTGTTAGTATTTATGAGAAAGAGAGATGAAAGGATGCTGTGTTGCTGTCTGAGTGGTGTGGTGCCCCTTAATAGCTTGTTTTTGCTCCAGTCCAGTCTGTTAGAAACAATGTATTATTTGAGCCCTTAGGATTTAAGTTAGTCTATGCATATGATGCTGACTTCAAAAATATATGATCATCAAACCAAAAAAGTACTCTCTTGATAATGTAATCTTTCTAATGTGTGCAAGTTACAAACTGAGACTAAAAACACTTCTACCATTGATGCTGGATGGATTTGTTCCATTTTAATATGAAATTAAGGCCAAACAGTTTCAATCTAAGGCATTTGGGAGAACTACATAGTTAAAAAGAGCTACTGTAAAGCTGTAATAATTGTTAGCAGCCGGTGGAATAACTGTTACGATTAATATCAGTACATTGTTTGTTATCTCATAGAAATCACAGGTCCTTGGGCACCAATGGAACTGAAACACTTTCCCCCAAATGATCTGGATTCTGTATAGCATTTCACTGAAAAGACTCTTGAAAAGATCCTCTAGGACCATCATGTACATGTCTCAGAGACAAATTAAACAGTCATGTGCCAATTATTCTTTAACGACCTCCCCAAAGGGAATTTTGCAGTTCCTGCTTTTTGCTCTGTGCTTGGTAGATCTCAGTGTTTTGTAATGTCCATGCCCTAAAACAATTTGTCTGTTTTTTATATGTGACTTTAGCTTGATATCCTTGAGAGAGGAGGAAGGGGAGACTTGGGATGATCCTTTGAACCTTTTCTAGCCTTGGGAAAAAAGAGAGGTCTCCTTCCAGATCCTTTTAATCTCTCCAAATTATCAGGGGAAGGGTGCTGGAGGCCATAGGGTCGCAGCAGGCACACACAACCACACTCAGTTTAGAGGTACCCTGGCAATCCTGTAATGGTTTTATTGCTCTCAGAATTAGTGGAAATAGACTCCCTGAAATAACTTTTAACAGGAATTTGTTTTATTCTTTAATAGCAGAATAGGATTAATTTCATTATTTTGTGCAGTTGTTCTGTTTCTCTTTCTGCCTTATTGATAAATATTTCACATGTTTTCTTAGAAGCTATTAGGAACCTTAGGAATCTTAGAAGTTTTAACCAAAGTAGTTTCTTGGGAACCCACACAAACACATGGAGAAGCTGCAAAAATGAACCAGCACCAGGAATGGAAACCCAGGATATTCCTGCTGGGAGAGCAGCATAACTACTGAGCCAGCATGCCACCCAGGTCACCTGCATATCTGTCTGTTATGGACAAATTTTAGACTAGAGGAGGAATATCCACATCAAGATCAGTTTGATCAAAATTGGCTTTATTATGGACCGGTATGAATAAGATGCAATTTAAGATGAAATGTAAACATATGATAAATGGTGACCAATACGTTGATTGTGATCGACCAGTTGAATAACTTGTTGGTTTATTGCATGTCAGTTAAAAATGTATATCCCATTAAATGTCAGATTCTTCTAATTTTCATCCCTCGGCCTCTTTTTGACCTCTGCCTGGCAGATAGGCCAATCATTATAATTGATTCACATGACATGTGGTCACATTCATACATACATACATACAAACATACATACATACAACTAAGTAGCGTGTAGAAGATCTGTTGATCTACAAATGAGTAACTTTTTGATAATATATTCTAAATGTTTCTCTGAACTGCCTAACAAGCACAGCTATTGCGAAGAGAAGAAATGTTTCCAAACTCTTCACAAAAACTATGACAGCGATTGCCCTGCCAAAAGCAAGTTTAGAAAAAAAAAAGGTGAATGAACTTAGTTAATCAGGCAACAGTCGCTTTTAACACAACCAAGGTCAAAAACAAAGGTGGACACAGAAGCATCATTCATATAGTCATGATATTGTCGAACATAAAAAGTGGGTTATGGCTGATGATTTGATGTAGCTACTCCAAAAGGACACAACGTTTCTCACTCCTATTAGCTGAGTCAATGGACCGAAGCCATGCAGTACCTTAGTCTATTATTAATAGGACAGTATTTAAAGACATGGCTTCGTTGACACAACACAACCGTCAATCCCTAAATTAGTCTGCACTACCACTGATAAAGAGCCTCTGTTGGTGGGCCGGTCGAACTGACCCAAAAAAAATGCTGAACATGAAAGAATTCATGGGTGCGTCAGTGAAAATCACCTGTTTCAGTTGGACAGCATCTCTTCAAAGATGGCCGTTTTGTGCTTATCTGGATGTCATGTAAGATGGTGGAGGAGAGGCAAATTCGAGATTCAGGGATTCTCTTCTGGAGATAAAGGAGTTTCTCCTAACAAAAATGCAGAATACAAACAACTTGAGTACAAATAATGGCTCTTAACTTTGGCATTTTTAACTAATCTGACCAAATTGTTAAATGTGCTAAATTTAGAGCTGCAAGGTTAAGAGGAAACTGGATGACATGATCAATTCAGTTAATGCCTTTAATCAAAAACTACAATTACTTTCCTCATAGCTACAGCACTGCCAACTGGGGAACTTCCAAAACATCTCAGCTGGCAAAGCAAGGAAAGGAATGTGCACAACATAACTATTAGTGCTACTCAAAGCAGACAAATGTCAGGGAAGACTTTGATAAACATATCCACTACATCGCTTGTTTTATGTCGATAGGCACATTTGTATGCTTTCCATTTGTTGACGACACAAGTGGATTCCCTTTCCCCACTTTTTCACATGAACCTGTTAGCGCTGGAGAATTAGATTTTATCACTGAAAGGTGACTTTTAACTTAAATTCAGGGCTTTTGCTGGACAGTTTTGGAACAAGAAAAGTATCTAATGAATGTACCACCTCATTGACTGCATTTTTTTCAGTTATTTGTTTATGTGAAGATTATTACTTCCAAATGTGGGTCCACCCTGACTGATGACCATCTGGAGGCCTTCATGAGACTACCTACCAGCAACTACTATGCAGTCTTGGATGATTCCATTCGGTACAGGTCATCAGAATAAGGTAGGGACCCTCAGTCTGTTGAAATATGTTGTACTGTCTGTGGATGTTGGTTAGGGTTATTCTAATATTGAAAGGAATATTTAGTATTTGAATATTAGAATTGTTACAAAAGCACATGCATTAGGCATAGTACACATTTTTAATAAATTCTTTGAAGCAAATTGCATATCACGTTGAGCAGGTCATCTTAAAAGACCTTAATCATGCAACTAATTGTATATGTGAAAAGGGTACGAAAAAATGATTGAGGGTACTGTGGAACTGTTTGAATGAGAAGTGGGGCATTTCAGAGGGATTTGGGCACTTTCTCTGCTATAAAGTCGTTGGAAAAAAACTTATGTAAACTGCTGTTCCCCCACACTTTTTCTGCAACATTACAATGTTGTTACAGAAGGTAGTTTTTCTGAAGACAGGAAGGAGAACTGATTTTACTCTGCATTTACAACTACCCAGTACACTTTTTAGTCTGCCAGACAGCATAAAGAGAAAGTTCAGCTGTTGAACAAGGTTGAACTGCTATGGTGGGAGCAGTGGAGCGGGGGATGGACTGTAGTTGGTTTGTGTACACACACGTGGTCCTGAAGGACCCACAGGGCTGAGCGGCTCCCGCTCTGTCTCTGTTCCAGACTGATTACGGGTGCGCCTTCATGTGTGCATATGTGTGTGTTGGAAAACCTTTTCTCCACTCATGTCGAAGATATCATAATGCGGACACACCCACATAATTCACAAGGTATTTTGGCTCAGAGTCAGTAATGCTCCTAAAGTAGAGGAAAATACTATATCTGTCTGCACACATAAATACAGTGTCACAGGATGTATATTGACGTATGGTACAGACAGTCACTGGCTTCAATCATGTCCTAATTGCCAGACTAAGAGCCTGAAATTCCTGTAGTTTAAAAAGTTCCACATTTTAAAAAAGCTGTACGATGTGCAGTGTTCACGTCTGGGGATTTTGCTTAAATTGTCATTCTTTCTTCCTCAGTTTCATTACCTCACTCCGATTGAATTCCTGTTTCCTTTTTCATGCAGTGCGTCTACATTTTACAGGCCCAGGTCTGCCTGTAAGTGTTCTCAACAGTGAAATTGTAGCACATATAGGAGACCGTGAGGTCAATATGATAATTGGAGCTCTGGGGATATTATTCAAACAGTTCTTATGCCAGGAGTAATGTTTCTTTCTGTTTTTTTCCGTTTCTATGGAGTTGTTCTCTACAGACCACAATATGTAGCTGAGTAGCAGCTACTATTCGTGTGAGACGCGAAACTACTGCTGCGCACAGAATGTATGTTTCTGACACTGCTGAATTAGAAATCAAGTCATGCATACACTATTACATCTATCAGTCGAATAATGGATATCCATATGTGGATAGTTTGTAGGCATTTAACTACTGAATTAATTTTGATAGTTTGTGAGAGACATGTTCAGGTGAGCTTCATGGTGTAACTGATTAGTATGTGTCTTAGTCGTACTGGAAGTGTTTCACTTTGTGCTTAAGGTAACTTGCAAAATATAAGACAGTGTAGACCTTGTGAAAGGCCAAGGTCTGTGTCAGTATATGTTCTATATGTCTCATATTCAACCATAACAAAAAGAGAAGCCGGAGAAAAGATTTATTTGGAAACGATACATTCCTCACCCTATCAGTCGGTGTAATCTGGACTTTGGATACAACATGAAAAAGAAAAACTTAATAACTTCAGTCATATATTGTGCCTCTCTAGTAATTGTTTCAAAAACTATGTGAAATAAATACAGAGGTTGAGAGCCCAAATACTATACCACTTTGTGCCTGGCACAGCACTAGGCGCCGAGATTACATATCGTCTAAATAGGGCCCAAAGAGTTGGTAGAGAGATATAGTCAGCGTTGACTGTGAACAGATTTTTTTCAGCCATGGTCTTATTTAAGATTCTTATCACTTTTCCTACGTTACAGCATAAAGCCATTAATAATGATGGTGACAATAATAATCATAATCATGCTTTTTCAACAATGATGCTGCAATGCATCATTGCAATGCAATGTACCAAGGCAAGCAAATTCTGCTGCTCTCACAACAAACGTTTTGAGGAAACCAGCTTCGTATGCTTTCCTCCTTTTAATTGTCAACACATTTCATTTTGTCTGCATCATTCATAGATGTGTTACCCAAAGGAGAGCGATAATGCTGAATAGCTCCCGGCATAACCAAAGGCTTGTGTCAATCACATTCTTATCTGTTATGACTCTACCTGTCACTAATATATCTGAGTGATTTCCTCAAACTCCCTGTCAAATGCTTTAAAATTTAACTCTGTCCTGCTCTCACACCTCACATTTTGCACACACTGGGTTTGTTTAGCCAGGGTCAAAATCGTGACAAAATACATGTCATTGGTAATTAAAAGACAAAGGTAAGATGGGTGAAATGGCTATTGCAGAATTAGAAATAAGACCAAGCACATTAGAGAGGGCTGTTTGTCTCATCAGCCACCACCTCACATCGTTGGTTTGTAGGCTTTGTTTTCTTTTCCCATTATGCTTTTACGATCGTTCTAATTCAGTAAACTCTGTGTAAATTACTCACCATCAACAAAACATAATGGCGAGTAATTTATGATACAAGCTGAGTCACTTACACTGATCAGTCTGAATAACAGATTAATGGATGTACCGCATCTCTTCTCCACCCACACACACATCTTGATTCACAAAGCAACAGTAAAGTAGTTAAAAGTGTAGTCAATTTGAAAAGGTACGCCAAAAAAGACTTATTGTTTAACTTAAAAGAAAAGAATTTAAGATGTTGCACCCATCAAGTCAGTTGCCTGGACAGTCTGTATTTGCAAATAGGTAAGTAGCCATAAAACATTAACCATGAGGAGAAAATCGTCAACATCAAGCTCACAATACTGTGAAGGACAGATGTAAAACATGAGTGATTGCTTAATAGTAAAGCATGAACTTCATTATATTTTTCTGGACATAACCTACTTTGCAAATCTCATGTATGTACTGTATGTTTGTCTTCATTGTTGTTGTCTGTCACAAATGATAAACATCAAAACAACCTCAGGAGCTATAAAAGCAACAGATTGGACCAATATGGTGTGTTGTGGACTTCATTGCAGGAAAACGAGTAGATATTTTGTGTAATGGAAAAGGATGCCTCTGTTATACTCATAAGTGTCAGTTGCAGCCAAATTTTTTTTAAAAAGACAAATTTTGCAATTCTACAACGAGCTGCTACCACAACTATCTCTTAATCTTCTGATCATGTAGACCTTGGTGAGGTCTAAAATCGTGGAAAAAATGTTTTCTACCAAGCAGTCTTCAGTCTGTGGTCCTTTGGTGTAGCCTGTGGTGCTGGCGGTGCTTAGAATGACACACTTTGTGGTTTCTCCTAATATATCTTGCAATTAAGGGTTTGTCTGGGTGTGGAGGAGTATATTATCTATCTGATTACAAACTGTATAGATATAACATCAATCCATTTGCAACTCAGTTATAAGTAAACTTCCCTATGTGAAGTGAACTAGTTATCATAAATCCTAGAGAGAATTACTGTATTGACTAATTGTGTATATATCCCCAAAGTAGCTGCTGATTTGTCAGTCGTGTGTGGCTTGTCTCTTCCTGTCATCTGGTCCTAATTTAACCTTCTCTCCCCCTCTTATGACATCGCTCGTCACTTGACAGAAAAGCTCCTGGAAACATTTCCGTGAAGGTCTATCAATGGAAAACCTAGTGTAATCCCCCCCAAACCCGCC
>OMNV01009598.1:67828-80463 GCA_900303265.1 Brotula barbata
CCGCCTCCCCCCCAAAAGGAAAATATCTGTTCCATCACTGCACATGCTCTTTACATCCTCAGAAGAACTGACTTTCCACCCACGCTCACTTTCACGTGTACAACCATATCTTTGTTCTGTGGTAATCAAACTGGAAGGAATCTGGGGAATTCAAAGAGCAGGCAAATTATGACTGCAGAGACTTATTTTGTCTAAATGATCCTTTATCATCATTTACAGGATTAGTAAGATTAATACAAACAAACTTAACTCCTGTGCATGCCCACAAAGAGGGCTAAAGAAAGCATTACCCATTTGTATGTAGATTTTAGAGACAGGAGGTTTAGTAATACAGCAATGAAAAAGACTCATTTGTCAATGATGTTTCTCAAACTGCTCATTCCATTCATCACATACATAATTCTTGTCATAGAGTCCCTCTGACATTGGAAACATCCAGACCAACACCGTTTAAGTATGTGTCTGTATAGCATATTAGTTGATGATTCCTATTAATTTAAAATCCTGCAACTGTTAATTTCAACAAATTCAATGGTGCAAATCAAGTATTGTTTTTCTCATTTACAATATATACACTGACAGCAATGGAGCATGAGGTGTTTGAAACCAAAACACACTAGGTAATTAGTCTGGATTTATCATTGACTTATCTCATAGTTTAATAATAGCTGATTCTGAGCCTTTTCAACATGCTATTTTTCAAGTTGAATGGGGTTCATAAATTGTGAGCAGGTCTAAGTAGACGTACTTATAAATCTTCATGTTTTTGGCATGTGCGGTTTTTCTCTTTTGAGCATATGTAAACCATGGATTCCATACAGTTTCAAAAAGGAGACCCCAGCTGTCTGTCCAAAGTTTCACAATTTTTCACCAATGAAGACATTTTATTCGCTTTGTTCCTGTAATTCTGTCATGGACCAGAAATATGTGAATTAAAAGCCCAGTCACTGTCATATTTCATAGTATTTCAGCACATTTACATCAGTCTTTGTAGAAAACTTAGTTATTATAATCAATGGGATTTTCATTTTTCTGACAAGCCAGAAACTGCTTGGCACTTTATATAATACCAAACACACTTGAGTATAAATTGGCCAAATTACATGACCAAAGTGCAAAGGCTCAGTAGAATTTTGGGAACATAAACTTGCTGACGGACAAAGAGGCAAAGTAGAGTTTGTGTTGGAGTACGAAGGGTCGGGAGTTCTGCTGGGAGAAAACACTGCTCACTCTGTCCTTCCAGACTGGAAATGCAGAGGTTGGTTGCTCCGTCATCCAGGTCTGTTTCTTGAATAAAGGTGTGTTTGTCCAAAATTAGTGAAGGGTGGAGTGGATTTCACATAGACAGGATGCTGTGAACAGAGACATGGTATTTGTTGACTATGTACAACAAGAAATTAAATTTGTCTCCTGTGTGTCTGGTAAAATAGAATCTAGTTATCTAAATATTGTAATATAGATATTTTTAAAAAAAGACTAAACAAATAAATACTATGAATATGATAATTGTAATGTTTATGGGGTCTTCTTGAAAACAGAAAGTGTTTATTATTTGTTCATTTACATATGTTTTTGAACAAAAGGAAGCAGTTTGAATGATTAATTACTGCACAGTACTTTATGATATCTATCATTATTATCTTGTTGCTTATCTGGGTTCAGGTCGCGTAAGCAACAGGCTCAATAAACCAGTCCAGACGATCCTGTCACGAACAACTTCCTCCAGCTCCTCCAAGGGATTCCAAAATGCTCCCTGGCCAGCTGAGAGATCCTCTACCTCCAGCGGGTCCTCTGTCTGCATCAAAGTCTCCTCCCTTCAGAGGGAGGCACCCTAGAGTTATCCTCACTGCTAAATTGACCTTCGCCTTTCGGATCAGCATCCTCTTCACCACAACAGACCAGTACAATATCTGTATTACTGCAATAGTCGGATACATTTGGATCAATATCTGGATCTGGGCTGAATTGTAATAGTAGATATGCCAGATAGATTATGTGTAGATACATGTGCCTGAATTATTTTTCCCTCAAGATAGGTGTCTTGGTTTTGGGTAATTATGCAGGACCCTATCATCCACTGTAAAGAAAGGAACAGATCCACATCTACCTCAAATCAATTACTGTATTCCTTGATCTTAATCCCACTTCTCGACAAATTGTGTACGTATACAATATTCATTCACAAATGGCACGTAAGTTTTGAAGAGTATTTGTATCTCTGCTTTAGACGGACAGGAAAGAGAGAGAGGGAATGACCTGCATCAACTGGCACAGGTCGGAATCGTTATTTGCTGTAACCTGGTGAACCACTGGGTCACTCCTCACAAGTGACATATTTGTAGGTTCAGTTTCAACTGACCTTAGGCAAAAATGCTCCATTTAAAATAGTTTACATTATTAATGCTTCGTGTGTTGCTTTGCTACTAAAAAACTCTTGATCCAAACTTTCAAAGACCCTTTTTTCTGAAAGATTACTTATGCCTTTTGGCTCTGGATCGTCTGGTTTGCATTCCACAGACTGCTTGTAGCAGGAAGCTAATCTGAGCTCCGTGATAAAACTGGTCTTACTAGAACAAAGCTCTGTGGATAACGCAGTGAGTCCAGCAGAGGAGAGTGATGCAGCTCTGCAGCTTAAGTTGTGCCAAACTGCCATGAGCTGCCTGACAGCCACAGGAGCCACGGCTTCAGGTTTCCTCATCTGGAAAAGACACTGTGGCTGACCAAAGGAATACAGGGAGTGGATTATGTACATATACTATCTTGTCTGTCAAAGGCATCCCTTCATGCACACATTAGCACTATCCTTCCTGTGAAAACCTCAGTGTTTCAACACAAACAAGCACCGGGCAGAAACTCCAGACTGTCTCAGTTTTTCACTCTGTGTTCCTCATGCAAAAACACTCACACACACATTCTGTATGCCAGTTATCCCTGACTGGAAACTATGCTGGAGAGTGAAACTGATCTGTGAGTTGCTTTGTAAAAGCTCAGTAAAAACTACAGGGCATTTTCTTTTTATGAGTAAGAGGATGTTGACCATTACACACCAATAAGACCAGAACATTGCTTTATCTGAAGATGGTAGCCCGGGCTGACTGAGCGCTAAATCTTATCACCTGCAGGAAAGCTGGTCACGGTTCGGACCTCTTATTGAACTTTATATACCTCACTTTCCGTCCCCACGTCTCAGTCATTTATTATATTTCCAATTCATCACGTTGCTGACAAAGGCAGTTATCATTACTCTGCTCCTCTCAGGATAGAGGCTAAATATTCTTTAAGTTTTGTTTTTCCTCTTTCACACTCAACTCTGAAAGGAGATTAGCGATCGTGATACGTTTTTACAATGAGATTTCCACTATGTTTGAACCTCAGCCAAAGCCAAACAGCTACAGAGCAGCCTTTGCTTTAAGCTGTTTGTCATGAATGACACCCTACACCATGGAGCTAAAGCACCCTTGTGCCTGGACAAGATGTGCAGGTCCAGTTTCACAAGAGTAATTGTAACGTTCTGTCCTGACCTTTGCCCGAGTTTCTCATACTCTGCCTTTGTTTTCTCCGCCCTCTTGACAAGCTTTAACAAGCAGGGGTGTCTGACCCTTTGAACCACATGGCCAGAAACTGATTTTTGTGACAACAGCCTGGAGGGAGGTCCCCAAGTCATGGTTGACACTCTTTGTGACTGATGTTGCAATTCACAAGGTTCTGTCTTCTTTTTGTGTTCCTGCCTCTGCACAATGAGACACTGAAATTCCACCTTGCACTGATTTGTTGCACTTTTCTGTCCATCCATGGTCCAGTACAACAATAAATCTGTAGAAAAGAAATCCGTCAACACTTACAGTTTCAGACATTTGGAAGTTCAACATATTCTCCCTGTCTGTCTGCCCCCTCTGAGATTCATCCTAGTCTAAACTTGATTGCAGCTTTGCCAAATTGTTAAACACAATTAAAGATGGTTGAAGAGAGACATAAGGGGGAGCAACAAACATCAGACAGGTACACATACCCTTAAGTAAAACCCCAATCCTAAATGTACTTAGCAGCTGTTTCTCTGGAAGTCACTGGAGAGAGCCTTCATGGAAAAGGGAGTTGAGCCAGCTGGGTGGAAAGTAGTGGGGGGATTTTTTCCACTTCTGTCTGTCTGTCTGAGATATGCTCCTTTTTCTCAGGGACCTATTTATCCCAAAGTGTGCAAACCATCGCATGCAGTGGCAAATTGCAACATTTTTAACTGCAAAGAACTCCAACATGAGCAGAGCCCATTACAGCCTGGAATTATATTATTTCCACCTCATTACAAAACAAACACAAAATCAATCCGATCCACTTTCTGAAATTGCTTTGTATTTAACCTTACTTTCTAAAACTCAAAATGACAACCCATCACCGATGGAATGCTTTACTGGACAGCAAGTGTTGTGCTATGACTTTATTTCATCTACCATTGGCACACCAAGAAAGCCTGGCTGACCATGCATTGCGCTGATTATTTTTTTAGCCACCTCAGAGAAAAATGTGCCTACAGGATGGTGAGGGGTGAGTTGAAAGAACGACTTCCAGTTGTAGTTATTATATTTCACATCTTAACTCATCCCTGAGGTGTACCTGGATTGGTTCAAGACCATATATGTCAAATAAGTCAAATCAAAGGAAATGTTGACTTGTCTCCAGCATAAAACATCTTGTATACCACTTGGTGTATTTTAGGATAAATTGCTAAATTGTCAATGATGTACATGTGTGCTCATCCACTGTATTGACTTGCCCCAATATCTTCATATGCCTTTAGTGCATTAGATTCCAAACTGTGCATTCCCACAGTTGCTTTCCAGGAAGTCCTCTGACGATAAGGCAGTGCTAGCTCGGTTTATGGTCTTATGCATCTTGTTGGCATCATCTACCTGAAGGGGGCTCCTCCAGAGCAAGGCCAGCTGAATAGACTCGGGCAGAGGATTTGTCATACTCAACCAAGCTGATGTTTAATAGATTAAGTCCCCATGCACTAAATCTTGAACTGCTGAATTTTCCACAGATTGTAGTCTAGCTGTTGTGGAGCCCAGGAGTGTATTAGGCAAATGAAACACAAATAAGCTTTATATGTATACCCTTTCCAGTCAAAAAAGCATCAAAATAATTTAATGAAGAAATCATCCTCACAATGTCTCACTTTACCACACCAGATTTGAGGAAAACTTGTAGAGAACTCAAATATGTGTAACTTTGATTGATTTTGCTGATGAAGTTCCATGGAGAAGCTTAGACAGTGTCTGCGTCACACTGGGATTCATCACTTTGACTTATTGCAGTCCTGATTACTTCAGGACAGAGATGGGAAAAACAACCTAAAAGCATTCCAGCTTTTATTTAGCCAGAGGAATTACCTGGTTCACTCAGTCAGAACAGAGGTTTGGAATACAAAGCTTTTCCACTGCCAGTGGATGAGCTCATACTGCTGGAAGTAAGACTCCAGACCAAAGCTGTAGGCTGTCCTTAAGAAAAACTAGGCCATTTCATGATTTAGGCACCAGCTCAAGAAATGCATATGCACAGAGCATGCAAAGAGAACATGAAAGATAACATTGTCTATTTAGCAGATAACTCTTATTTCTCATCTACTTAAGAATCTACAATGTAAGCATTCCTCTGAAACTGCCAGCTTTCCCCTCGAGGATCATTGAAGCTTATTACATCATACGATTTTCTTCATGCTGAAAGCCATTTCTAAAGCATGGTAAATAATTAACACAAGTATTAAAAAACATTATCTTCATCCCCAGACTCACATGGCAGGTTCAAGAAAAACCCCAGGCAAACAATATGGCCTACACTACAAGAAAGCTCAGCCTCCATACTGACTACCCTGTGCTGCGCTACACTCCTGGAGTGAGTAAATCAGACTTCAAATGGTTTTATGTGTGGATAAATATGTTGGCTGTGCAACAAACTAACACAAGTCTTTTTTAGCTGCTGAAATAAGCATTTATGTGCAATGTCTGCACTGCATCAGCCCTGCTGTGGAAAGAGGGCAGAGTGAAGCAGTGGATGACTTCCACACTGCTCAGCTCACCCCAGATTCTCATCTCTGTCCTTGTAGACATACGAAGGGACAGAGTGCAAATTCATGCTGAATGCCAAGAAACACATCATCAAGTAAGTGTGGATCGCAGAAAGTTGTGGATTTAAGTGGATCCATTGAGGAACAAGTGGCTTGTTGTACTGATGTGGATGAGTAACATTTTATACCAGATCATTTGTCATCTTTCTTAACTCCTGTACTTAAACATACAAACACACACAGTGTATAATACATGTGTATATAGACACTTATAACAGTACCTTGCAAAACTGAGACACATCTCAAAACAGATGCACTGGTACATACTGTATATTGGTCTGTAGAGGACAGACTGCCATCTGTTGGTTAAAATGATGTCCTACACCATTAACAAAAACAATAACATCAAGCTCAGAGCACAATTATTTTGATGATGCCAGTGAGTAAGGATTTCCTATTCATTATGGGTAAAATTCATAATTCATGTTTGTTTTCTGTTCATTCCTAGAGTTGATGAACATGAACACCTGAACAATCCCACCAGAAATTCGGTACTGAACTTCCCTGTACATCAGGTTCAGGCCTTGTACAGTGCATTCATGGCCTATGGAGACATCGCGGTTCGACCAGAGAACATGCACCCCTACATGTGTCCTGGTCAGTGTGTACTCATTTTCTAACAAAACAAGCATCTCTTATCCACCCAGAATTTCTGTGTACAGCTCCTAATTACAATCCACATCAGTGCAGTGCACAAAAAATGAAAACAAGAACCATGATTTGTTTTTCGTCTACAAACTATTTTGAAAAGGCCTACAACTCTTTTCTTGAGAGTGACATCAACTTTTCCTTGATGTAGTGTGCTTCGTCCCATCTGTAAATATAAAAAGCCATTCAGGGTAGTGCTGGTTGGTATACAGTAGTTTTGCTCAAATCTGCATAGTCGTTCAACATCAGGCTGATCTTTCAATTGCAGATTAAGGTCTACACCAGGAAAAACTGGAAGGAGGCAATATTGTGACAGTATGGCCAAAATTAAAAATTCTACAAAGCTATAATTTCTACCTTGTCATCTCCAACCCATGCAACTTTCCCAAAACTAGGCTGTGAGATTAGAGTCACAGTGGCCTTGCAAATGAACCCAATATTGACGCATTGGTTTTTCGCTTCTGATTCACTGCTGCATCTCACCCATTTATACCTGCTATGCAGTCACAGGGGACATTTTTAAAAGAGCCACTATGAAATTTGAAGTGAGAGAGAGAGATGCTCTGTTTACACCCCAATCTCACCATATATGATGATTCTAAATAAGCTTCTAATCCCACCAGACTCTGAGAAATAAGTTTGAACATATTCCAGTGGCTGTTCATGCAGTTTTAAGGTAATAGGCTTACACTGCCTCAAGAAACAAATTGCTTATGACTTTGGGATTGACAATTAGAAGGCCCAAAACATTATCCATCATTACGAGATTAAAACTTTAAATAACTCGTCCCTAGCCGAATGGTGGAAACCAGTGCTACAAAGCAGGCGCAGACCTTCAAAGGTGTGAAGGTCCTCCTCTGCTACAGGAGAGGTACATACTGTACCTCTAATTTACTTATCTGACTCAATTTCTCTTTATTTGAGTTTATATATTTGATTACATTTGGTTCCCAATTGGTTGACTGCTTCATCGTTAATATTGGTGAGATTTTGAGTTAGGCTGTAATGATCTCAATTTAATAGGTTTGGGCGTTGGAAACCGGGGATTTTTCATAATCAGGCAATAATCACACACACATTATTTTAGAGTAAGGCTGACATGCTCTTTCGGAGAGGATGTTCTTGAAGTCTCAATCGTACCCGGCCAGGATATGAATTCCTTGGATACATTCAGTTCAAGCTTAATTCAGTGTCTATGGCAGATGCATCACATCTATCACAGAACATTATTATCATGTTTAGATGGCCAAAATCTAGTGCATATGATTTATCAACTCATAGATCAGTCTCACTTTTTTTATTCTGCATGTCAGGGTCATTGTTCAGAGGCAGAATTGGTCATGCACATGGCATCGTTACCAGACATGTTTGATAATACAAATGTCCCAACTCTCTACAAGACTTAATTCAACAAACCCTGACTACTGCCCTAATACAGTACCATGGTACTGGCGGTCAATCAAACGGTAGAAAGAGTTGACCCTGCCCAAAAGTCATGGTGCTCCACCTTTACTCAAATATGGTGTACAGAGAATAATCTGAGGCGTGTCATGAAGTCACGTGAATATTTATTCACCAGGTTAAAAAATAACAAGTTCACAACGACCCAAGTTACCTGTGTAATATATTATGCACAGAGTCCAGTGCAGGAGTCTATACAGTCTGATCTTTCTACATAAAAGCAACTTGTGATCTAAACACAAACCAAGCAGGAAACCAGTCAAACACTGTTCCTTATAACTGAGTTTTGAAGAGGCCAGGGCCGCCATTACGCGAACCAGCTGACTTTATTACCAGCACTCTATTACAAAACCAATTATCAATTTGTCATTTATTACACTGGGATTGGGACTTTGGATTGGGACTTTAAAAACCCCAAACAAATAGACAAAGTTTTTGGTTTTAAGTACAAATATTGTGATCATTTCAGAGAATATTCAAGGAGTTTTCCAAGACATGGCACTCTTGTATGCACACTCAAATAAATTAAACAAAATCTTTTGAAGCTAATGTTACTGATATCAACATTATGCAGAAGGGTGGGTGGGCACCTCCCATTAAAGAATTCATGGGGATACTTTCCTTATACATCCCAATTTGGGATGCAAAGTCTGTGGTGCGCAATCTTCGTTTGTAAATGTCTCAATCGACTAAAGTTCACAGAAAATAAGATAAGCGAAAGATAAGATAAACATTATTATATTACGTCCTACGGTTAATAGTTAAATTCTACATTATGTAGTGTGAAATTGCAATGGATAATAAATTTTTACAGTTACACCAGACGTCCTGTGTTCTTTCTGAAATCAGAACATTTCTCTGAGAAATAATGAATTATAAGTTGTTTAGGAATTGAAGTCCTGTGTGGAGTTTGCATGTCCTCCCCATGTTTGCGTGACAAAAACATATACTGTACGTTAGGTTAATCACTCCTACCGTTGCCCCTCACCAAGGCAAAGGTTGAAGATCTGGAGTTGGTCCCCGGGTACTGTTATGTGTGTGTGTTTGCATGTGCATCTGTTGGCTGCCCACTGCTCCTCATTAAGCCAAAATGCAGAGAATTATTTGTCCTAAGGGGATCAATAAAGTATGCTTCTTCTTCTTCTTCTTCTCATGAAGACCTGGCCAACCTTTAATATTACTTAGATTTCATAGGCACCCAGACACTCAATCTGGTATATCTATTGACTTTTCATCATTAGCAGAACAAGCTTGGATCTAGACAGGAGATAGCATTTGGACATTAAGTGTTTGTGTATCTTGTTTCCGATTAGGACTTAGGCTGTGACGGCTTTGATGTGGCAGATCCTGGATCGAAGCACTTAGGTCCATTGAACCAGAACCTGAGCTCTATGGCGCTGAATAGATCCTCGCTTGTGTTCCAATTCTCAATCTGTTTATTTTTTGTGCTTTTTTTTGTTAACTTTCAGTCTTTTGTGGTGGTGTAATGCGCCAGACAAGGAGATAAGTATCTCTCGCCATAGTTAGTTCACCAATGTGTGCCAGAGTTAGCGCTCTTGGTCCACCTGCTGCTGTCTTCGTTGCCTGCCTCACGACCTTTCACCCACTTCATATAAACAGCGGGCGGCGTTGAACGAGACGCATTCTTGGAGAGTCGTCACAACATTAAAGGTACTGGCGATGTTTTCAATTTATTACCTCTTTATTTACCTATATTTACCTCGTTTAATGAAATTTTGACTTGTGTTTAATTCAACGGACACAATAATGTCACGTGACGAGCGGCGCATTGATTCGCCTCTTGTAATGTATGTCGATGAGCTAGCTTGTCTGCCGTTCGGGTCCGAGTTAGTTAGCTGCTGACGGGAAAGTGGAACTGGTGACGAGAAGTGAGTTTCTGTTTGCTAGCTGTGTGTTTGCTTTACGTCGTTTATGTGCATTAAGAATGGAAAACGCACCTAAAACAAAGAAAAGTAGTTTGACTTGTAAGAAAGGACGAATGATTGAGGAAGCATTAATGTTTTGGTTACATAAGGAGTGTCTGGTGTTTGGCGTGATACACGCTCGATTGTTATTGGTGACCCCATTAGCTAAACAACACATTAAACACGACAATAAGAAAAGCAGTCCACGCAAATGATTACTTCCTGGGAATTCCTTAGTCTTTTACAGATCTTGTCGCTCTCTAAGTATCACCGATTTATTAGTGTATCTGTTCTCATTCGTTGTCTAGTCTAAGACATGTAAGGGTGTTAGTCTAGACTCTGAAACATCTGTAACTTTCGACCGTAAAACATTATTAAACCTTGTATGGTGTTCGTGTAATTGTCTCACAGCAAGTGTTGACGGGGCTGGTGGACCCGCTGCATTACTGGGTTTTTAAATCAGTACAGCCATAACAATTTATGTAAAAAATACTGAATAGATGTGTACTTTATCCCACTTACAAGAAATATAGACAGCATACATGGTCCATAGTTGCCATTTATCTATTTTAGATCACATTTAGGAATAAAAGTGCTATTCGTTTTTTGTGATATGATGTAAAAATAAAGAAAAATCAATTATAATCAAGATATGGATGGCAAAAAAAAAAAAGTTTTTCATCTTTATTGGGTTGTTGTTTTTTAAACTTAATTAGAAATTCAGGTCAGTCTACACAACACGAGCCACGTTGAAAGACTTTTCATGCGTTTCATTACTGTCAGGATGATTCAGTTGTTAAGCCTTGAAAATCCTGTTGGTGTGAGTCACGCACAATTAGAAAATGCTGTATAGTTGCTCATTCTCGGCCAATATAGCAGAGTATTTATCTGGTCCACCACCAGATTATTGCACTAAATCTATGAGGCTTGATAGTTATTACAAAATTCATTCATTAAGTAGAATATAAGCATGTGGACCAGATACGTTGTTGTACGGGCCCAGCATTAGTCCATAGACACTGAGCAAAGAACTGTCATCAATTCCAGAGAAGAACTATGACTGTCCAGAGAGAGGAAGGTATATGGCAGCTGGTCATTATATAAAAGGGAACCCTAATCACAGCTTTCACTGCAAGATCATCCTTGAATCTCTACTGTGAGATAGAAGTGTCTAATTCAGATTTTCCATTGTTTTATTTTGCAGGTATTTTCATTTACAAACTTGTGGACGTGATTTGCGTAAAGGGATCCAGTCAAGAATGTGGATGAATAAATTGGCAAGTTTTGCATTACCAGCCCTACGGAGGGGCACGTGTGCTGTAACATGTAGGGCTCCTATATGGCCTCCTGCCAGATCAGAGCAGCACGCAGTTCGACCACCCTCTTGTTTCACTTCAGTGCAGCTCCGTGGACACCAGACAGTGGTGTCTGCTTCCATCCCTCTGATTCAACATGGAGTGAGAACTGTTCGTGCCCTGGATGAAGAGAGGCTGGTAGAGGTGGATTGGGAGGATGGCAGCCAAAGCCTTTACCCATTCACATGGCTGAGAGACAACTGCCAGTGCCCGCTGTGTACTCTGCAGTCAGCTCAGGCCCGCAGCTTGTTGATCTCTGATGTTGATATCAACACAGGAGTCGATATTGTCCAGGTCACTGATGACAATAAGGTTGGCTGCTTTCTTTATCCTCTGTGTGTGTGTGTGTGTGTGTGTGTGTGTTTGTTTGTTTCATCTGGGTTCACGCAGATACTTTGGATAGCTAGAGAGTGTATAGGTGGTTCTATTAAACTGGCACACTTTAGCTGCAGATACTGCTGTTTGTGTTTCAGAACTGCACTAAACCTTTTCCTAGTGGGCGTTTCACTTGTCATCGGTCAAAAAACAGGTTTAGTGTGAAAATCTTCATTAGCAAGTTATGCCACAAGGCATTCTGTATGCTAGCAGGTTCCTGCACTGACACAACTATGTAGAATGCAGTCATGCTGCCCTGAATTGGTCCGAACATGCTTGCTGCTCTGGGAAAGGTTTGCTAGCTCAAAAATTAAGGAGGAGAAGATCTGGAGCACTTGGTTTTAAAATAAGGCACTGTGATGTTTCACACAAGCTTTTCTTGTTGTTAACAGTCAAAAATGCAGTTGTGAAAGTTTTCTATGTAAATAAAATTGAGTTTGAGTCTATTATTGGTTGTAAGTCACCATTACTTGTATTTCCACAGGTGTCCATCTTGTGGCCTGACCAGCACAAAAGTGTTTTCGACCCTAAGTGGCTGAAGAAGCGCTGTTTCTCTCCTGCTGCACGTAAAGCATTGCAGGAAGAGCTTTTCTTAGACGGTGAGTCCTAATTTTGCATAAATAATAATGATAGAACAGATTTCAAATGTCAAGCAATATGTTCAAATATATTCAAATGCACAACCCCACCCCCACCCCTCTCCCCATTAACATATAGGACTGATGACAACTTTATTTTGCTATTTTTGTCACT
>OMNV01009598.1:80483-103968 GCA_900303265.1 Brotula barbata
TGTGGCCTGACCAGCACAAAAGTGTTTTCGACCCTAAGTGGCTGAAGAAGCGCTGTTTCTCTCCTGCTGCACGTAAAGCATTGCAGGAAGAGCTTTTCTTAGACGGTGAGTCCTAATTTTGCATTGGCACTGAGGACTAGGGCTATCACTTTTCCCAAAAATAATGATAGAACAGATTTCAAATGTCAAGCAATATGTTCAAATATATTCAAATGCACAACCCCACCCCCACCCCTCTCCCCATTAACATATAGGACTGATGACAACTTTATTTTGCTATTTTTGTCACTTTGATGTTTTTTCAAAATCACATACTGCTAGCAGTTGAATGTTTACTCTCAAACGGCTGTATAAATGCATGACAAAATAAAATTTAATTTGGAGCCATGGCACTGATTTCTTGACACTCAACCTCTTCAAGTTGCACCTGCAGTTTTCAAACCTGTGATTCCAGCTCAAAAGTGACAGACCCTCTGGGGACCAAATCCTTGTTCTCTATGCATACACAAAAAAGCATCATTGTCCAGGTCTAGAAGAGACACCATATCAGTGGGCAACAGCCCTGTGGCACCGACATCTGTAGTCAGTGATGACTCATTTGGAAAAAAATAATCGACCCCTTCCTGGACACGCTGTAGTTTGAGAATATGGACCGACAGCACGCAAAAAATAATAATTTCATGTTAGCTCATTTTGTTTTGACAACTGTATATCTCTCTATAATGAAGCACAATACCTATTAAAGGGCATAACCCAGACTGGGGGTTAACCTGGCATCTCCAAAATGATAAATACAAATAAAAAATAGCACAATTTAACAAATATGAACAGACCCCTATGGTGGTTTTGCTGTGCTTGGCACAACCCATATTGTACCAGTGACTCAGCTGGCATTCTGACATTGTCAAAACAACTCACACCCAGAGATACTTTGGCCAAGTATTGTATTGTGGTCATAATTTTGGTATTGTGACAACACTATATACAAGAGAAAGCTCAGCTGTTGAATAAGCTCAAAGCGCCGCGATGTTAGCAGTGGAGTGGTGGATGGACTGTAGTTGATTTGTGTACACACACACACACACACACACACACACGGTCCTTAAGGAGCCACAGGGCCTCAGTGCTCCAGACCAGTTAAGTGTGTGTGTGGGCGTGCGTGTGTGTGCGTGATATTGTTTTTCAGCTCATGGTACTGTCTGCTACTGTTGGAGCATTACTGAATCTGTCTGCACACAGCATATACAGGAAGTATATAGACATACACTACACAGCCATTGGCTTTAATTATGTCTTTCTTAGTGCCAGACTGAAAGCCTGAAATCCCCTTTAAAAAATACTGCAAAGGTCCACATTTTTAAAAAGTTGGATGTGCAGTGCTCGCTTCTGGGGATTTTGCTTACATTGTCATTCTTTCTTGCTCAGTTTCATTACTTCACTCACTTTGAATTATGTCCCTTTTCATGCAGTGCATCTACATTTTACCCAGGTTTGCCTGTAAGTGTTCTCAACAGTGAAATTGTAGCAAATTTCAGACACTGAGGTCAGTAAGATAATTGGAGCTATGGGCATATTATTCAAACAATTTTTTTTGCCACAAGTAATGTTTTTGAGTTTTTTTGCTTTTTCTGGAGTTCTATTTAGATATTGTTTTAAGGAATTAAATTACTTCAATCTGATCATTTTAATAGTTGGTGGTGTTATTTTTACTGATGTTTCAGGTGAGCATCATGGTGTAGCTGATTAGTATGCGCATTCAAATTTCCCTTCTTCTTGGGCAGTATACACTTAAATGAGTATCCTCATTCATACTGAATGTCTTACACTTTGTACTGAGGGTAGTTGTTGAGTTTTCAAATAATTGTTTTATGATATTAGCAACAAACAGCATTTAGCTAAGGTGCATTATTTAAGTTTAAACAAGCATATGGTCTAAATTTTTAACTTAATACAGTCTGGATTTGCAAACATGTCATTGGCCATTAACTAGTCAGTATGTAGAATTTGGGGAGATGAACTTGTTGATGGAGAAAGCGGCAGTTTATAGTTTGTATTGGAGTATGAGGTCGAGACGTCTGCTGGGAGAAAACACTGCTCACTCTGTCCTTCCAGACTGGAAATGCAGAGGTTGTTTGCTCAGTCATCCAGGTCTGTTTTAGGAATAAAGGTGTGTTTGTCCAAATTAGTGAAGGGTGCAGTGGATTTCATAGAGACACACACAGAGTCAGGACACAGTGAACAGAAACATGGTATTTGTTGACTATATACACCAAGAAATTTAATTAGTCTCATCGTTTTCTGTATCTGTTTAAATACTTGGAAAATGCTCAGTCTTAATGAAAATAACAAAATCCCTGTTCATTATAGGAGAAAATGTACTGTCTAACATCATGCAGTAACAAATAAAAGAGTGGGAACGTGTGCTCCAGAAAGAAACAAGCTCACAAATGTAATATACTGTAGTTTAAAAACATAAACAGCTTCACAAGTAAGCATATTATGAATATGATTCTGCTCTGTTTGTTGTCCATAAAATCAAGTATCTGTGTTTGTTGGTTTGTGAGTATAGTGTGCATGTTTGCAGTACGATATTGGGTATTGGGTACAGTGCTTTATGATTTCTATCATCATTATCTTGTTGCTTATCTGGGTCCAGGTCGCGTAGGCAACAGGCTCAATAAACCAGTCCAGACGATCCTTTCCCTAACATCTTCCTCCAGCTCTTCCAAGGGATTCCAAAATGCTCCCTGGCCAGCTGAGAGATCTAATACCGCCAATGGTTCCTCGGTCTGCATCGAGGTCCCCTCGCAGTTGGTCCTGCTTGGAAAACCTCCAGAGGGAGGCACCCTGGAGTTATCCTCACTGCTAAATTGACCTTCGCCTTTCAGCTCAGCTTCCTCTTCACCACAACAGACCGGTACAATATTCGTATTGCTGCAATAGTTGGATAGACTTGGATCAATATCTGGATCTGGGCTGAACTGTAACGGTAGATATTCCATCATTAGATACATGTGCTTTTTTTTCCCCTCAAGAGAGGTGTCTTGGTTTTGGATAAATATGCACCAATGTTGAGGACCCTAACATCCACTCAATTTAACTAGTCCACGATCTTAGGCCCATCTCTTGAGAAATTGTCTACATATGCAATATCCGTCCACAAATGGCGTATCATTTTTTTTTCTTTCATCTCTGCTGTAGACAGACTGGTAAAGGAGAGAGGGTATTACATGCATCAAAGGGCACAGGTCAAACCTGCTGCCGTATGTGCTCTAACCTGGTGAACCACTGGTACATTGGTTGGCATATTTGAAAGTTAAATTTCAGCTGACATTGGCAAAACTACTTCAATTAAAATATCGTATAGTGTTGACGTCTCATTTGTATTGACGTATTTGACAATGATTAGAAGCAAAATAAATTTAGTTTTTCCTCTTTCACACTGTGAACTCGCACGATATGGTTTTACAATGAGATAGTTTCTTCTATGTGTTTAACTGCAGCCAAAACCAAACAGCTACCCAGCAGCCTGTGCTGTAAGCTGTTTGTCACAATTGACACCCTACACCGTGGACCTTAAGCACCCCTGTGCCTGGACAAGATGTCTGGGTCCAGTTTCATTAGAGTAATTGTAATGTTGAGTCCTGACCTTTGCCCAGTTTCTCATTCTCTGCCAAGCAGAGACACACACACACACACACATAGAAAGAAAGCAGAACAATGCAGAAAGCATGTTTTGTTTTGTTTTGTTTTTTAAGTGTCGTTAGGATACATATAGTAGGATATATAGTTTGTCCTGTGGTGCTGATTTCAATGTACTTATTTATTGTTCTACTTGTTTGTATGGTTCTGACCAGAGCAAAAGGAATTTCCCTTTGTGGATAACAAATGCTATCTAATCTAATTTGCTTTCTCTTGACAAGCTTTAACAAGCAGGGATGTGTGACCCGTTGAACCACATGGCCAGAAACTGATTTTTGTGACAACAGCCTGGAGGGAGGTCCCCAAGTCATGGTTGACACTCTTTGTGACTGATGATGCAATTCACAAGTTTCTGTCTTCTTTTTGTGTTCCTCCCTCTACAAAAAGAGACACTCAAATTCCACCTTGCACTGATTTGTTGCACTTTTCTGTCCATCCACGGTCCAGTACCACAATAAATCTGTAGAAAAGAAATATGTCAACATACACAGTTGCAGACATTTAGACGATAAATTGTGTATGTATCAACATATTCTCCCCGTCTGTCTGCCCCGTCTGAGATTCAGCCTAGTGTAAGTTTGGTCGCAGCTTTGCCAAATTGTTGAACACAATTAATGGATGTTGAAAAGAGACATAAGGAGGAGCAACAAACATCAGACAGGTACACAAAACCCTTAAGTAAAACCCCAATCCTGAATGTTCATAGCAGCTGTTTCTGTGGAAGTCACCGGAGAGAGCCTTCACGGAAAAGGGAGATGAGCCAGCTGGGTGGAAAGTAGTGGGGGGATTTTTTTCCACCTCTGTCTGTCTGTCAGACGTGTTCATTTTTTTCAGCGAGCTATCCATCCCAAAGTACACAAACAAACGCATGCTCTTGCAAATTGCAACATTTCCAAGTGTGAGGAACTTCAACATGGATGGAGCCTGTGACACACTGAAATGACTTACTGTCAGCTTTAATTCAGGATATATGCATCCAAATCAGGTGAACAGTGTAGGAATTAAAGCTCTTTTTATATGAGGGGCACTCTTTTTAAGGGTTGCATATCATTATTTAATTTCAACTTTAGACTTTAAATAACTTTATAGATATCCAAATATTTTGGTATTTGGATGAGAAAGTGAGAAGATTTATATCAGCTGAGTCAAATTAAATCAAAATAAATGAATTAAATGTCTCTGACACTAAACAACTGCAAGAATTTCACTTATTGTATAAATTAGTGAATTGTGAATGGTATGCACGTGTGCTCATCCGCTGCATTAACCCGTCACTTTCCTTATACTCCTACAGAGTGTTACTTCTGGGATTCCACACTGTGCATTCCCACAGCTGACTTCCAGGAAGTACTCCATGACGATAAGGCAGCACTGGCCTGGCTTGTGGCACTGCGTCGTGTTGGCATCGTCTACCTGAAGGGGGCTCCTGCAGAGCAAGACATACTCAACAAACTTGGAGACAGGATTGGCTATCTCAAGATGACATACTACGGGTAAGACAGCAGAAGAATCACTCATTTTTTTTTGGCCATAGCCACAGTTCTATAACTTAAGCCCTCACTGAAGCTTGAAATGCCGAATTTTCCACGTCCTATCCTAGTTTAGAAGTTGGAAGAATGTATTAGTAAGAATTCAATATAAATACAATTTACATACATGCATACATGCCTTCTCCAGTCAGTGAAAAAAGCAAATAGATTATTTGATGAAGAAATCACTGACTTATACTCTCAATTTACAGCACAGAAATTTAGGAAAAGTTTGGGAAACTTCTCAGAAGCCCCCGTGTGAAGTCATTACATATGAATGGTGTGCGTCCCTGCGTTGACGTGATGCATCAGCATGTCATTTTTTATTTTTACCACATTACGCCTTCCGCAAGCCAGATATGGTAATATATCCTTGTTGATTCGGTAACATTTACAGACTGAAAGAACATTTTCTCTTGTATCCTCGCAGTATAGCCTCTGTAGGCTACTAAACGTAGGCCACACACCCAGAAGCGATAGGCCATATAACATCCCAGAGCTCACTGCTGTGGTTCACATCTCGTTCGCTTGAAAAGCAAAGTGACATGATATTTTTCTGGACGTTTGAACTGCATGTTAGCACTGAGTGCCCCTAACAGTGACACTTCTGATGTGACAAATGATTTCTAGTAGCAGCAGCCATGCAGCTGTGCCGCTTCAGCTACGGTGTGAAACGGGCCTTAGACGGTGTCTGCGTCACACTGGGATTCATCACTTTGACTTATTGCAGTCCTGATTACTTCAGGACAGAGATGGGAAAAACAACCTAAAAGCATTTATTTAGCCAGAGGAATTACCTGGTTCACTCAGTCAGAACAGAGGTTTGGAATACAAAGCTTTTCCACTGCCAGTGGATGAGCTCATACTGCTGGAAGTAAGACTCCAGACCAAAGCTGTAGGCTGTCCTTAAGAAAAACTAGGCCATTTCATGATTTAGGCACCAGCTCAAGAAATGCATATGCACAGAGCATGCAAAGAGAACATGAAAGATAACATTGTCTATTTAGAAGACAATTCTAATTTCTCATCTACTTAAGAATCGACAATGTAAGCATTCCTCTGAAACTGCCAGCTTTCCCCTCGAGGATCATTGAATCTTATTACATCATGTTATTTTCACCACACTGCCCAGTTGTTGCTGCTCCCTTTCTTACAGCAGTTCAATAATTAGTCTTTAAAAAGGGTTATCTTTCTCCCCAGGCACATATGGCAGGTTAAAGACAAACCCCAGGCAAACAACGTGGCCTACACTCCAGGAAAGCTCAGCCTCCATACTGACTACCCTGCGCTGCACTACGCTCCTGGAGTGAGTAAATCAGACTTCAAATGGTTTTATGTGTGGATAAATATGTTTTCCTTTTTTAGCTGCTGAAATAAGCATTTATGACAAATGTGTGTTGGTCTGCTGTAGGTGCAGCTTCTGCACTGCATCAGCCCTGCGGTGGAAGGAGGGGAGAGTGAAGCAGTGGACGGCTTCCACGCGGCCCAGGAACTGCGGAGAGAAGAACCAGAGGCCTTCCAGATCCTCACCTCTGTCCTCGTGGACTTCATAGACATAGGGACGGACTACTGTGATTTCATGCTGAATTCCAAGAAACACATTATTGAGTAAGTATGGATCACAGAAAGCAGTAGAAAATGGGTCCATGGAGGAACAAGGGGCGGTTGTGTTTATGTGGATGTGTAACAACAAAGTGCCACTGTTAAGTATTCAGGCTTTTCATTTGTTCCACATTTTGTTACAACCTCATGCTGAAATGTTTAAAATTCATTTCGTCTTCATCAATTTCTGCACAATACCTCATAATGAAAATTTAAAAAAAAACACAAAATTTTTGATGAAATTTGGAATGAAATTGATAAAAAGCTAAATTGCAACATCATTTATATTAATTATTGAAACCAGTTCTTTGTTGAAGCACCTCTAGCAGTGATTACAGCTCCGAGTTTGGCATACTCGGGCTTGGGGAGTTTCAATTACCCTGTACTCGCGCTCATTCATCTGTCCCTTGATTCTGATGATTCTCCCAGTCCCTGCCCTGCCAAATCAGGCATTTTTTTTAGTCTTTTCACGTTGGTTTGGTTTCTTTCCACCCCAGGAAAAATCGAAAGAAGTCAAAATGCATCACTATAAATGGCATGAAAACTTTCATTCACTCCACTTGGGGCTACAGGGGTTCACCTAGTGATCGGAGGGTTCCCGGTTTGATCCCCAGCTATTGTTGAAAGACCTTAACCCCAAATTGCTCCGGACAAGCAAGTAGTTACCTTGGCAGCCAGTGTGTGAATGTGTGAATGAATGGGTGAATGTGATGTAAAAAAGCATTCCATTTTCATCTTACCTTTTATTGGTCAGATGTGTCTGGCTGGTAGTAAGAAAGTAAATGCATAAAGAAGTTCCTGTCTTCAGTGTTTCAGTACGAAAATATGGAACGAGTTAACGATGAGCAACAGGTCATTTGTCACTTAGACATTAATGTGCAAAAATTCAGACGTGTTTCAAAACAGATGCATGGGTACATTGAGTTAGATTTCTGGATTGTGGAGGAGACTGCCATCTGCTGGCCAAAATGTTGATGTACACGTCAAAAAAAACAACCCATCAAACTCGGAGCAAAATTATTTTAATGATTTGCCAGTGAGTAAAGATTTAATATTCGTTATGATATGTTTTAAAGTCATATTAATATTTATGTTCCTTTTACCCCCAGTGTTAATGATCAGGGTCGTGTCTGCAGTATAAACCTGAACAACGCCACCAGAGACTCAGTACTGGACCTCCCTGTGCATCAGGTTCAGGCATTCTACAGAGCACTCAGGACCTTTACAGACATCATGGCTCGTCCAGAGAACATGATCAGCTACGAGATGCAGGCGGGTCAGTGTGCACTCATTCTCTAACAAAACATGAATCTCAATGCCCACCAAGAGTTTCTATGTAGAGCTCAGTGCTCAGACACTCACTTCTCTGGTAGCTAAAGCCTTCTTCATTAGGCTCTTAATGGCAAAAAGCCCAAATATTCATTATGAACTAGCTTATATAATCATGGCCGCACCCATCTGGGACCATCTCTACATATTTTATATACAGTATATACACACACGATACATGATTGGTGATGTGATTCATAAAGATATTTGTTCAGTTGGAGTAATATGACTCAGTGAATTGAAATCCATTCAGTGAGCATTTAGCCAAAAGAAATCAGTCTGTGTGATAAATGCAGGATTCATTCAGTTTGACTCACACCCCTTTAAATTGATGCAATGGATGAATTGGTACACCCCTATTTGTTAACTCTGAGTAAGAATACCTACATAAAAACTCATACGTGGCCATTAAGAAACATTTCAATGCAGTGCATGAAAAATGGAATGTTTGTATTTCTTCTAAAAACTTGAAAATGTCAATGAATGCGTCAGAAAAAAGGACACCATGCGATGTTCAGGAACGAACACGATCACCGTTTATCTGATCTTTTTGTATCATTTATTTCAGGAGACATCGTGAGCTTCGATAACGAACGTGTCCTGCATGGGCGGAGGAGCTATGTAAGCGATCCAGAGAGACCGCGACATCTGGAGGGTGCCTACTTGGACTGGGATGTGGTCATGTCTCGTCTTCGGAGTCTCCGCAGCTCTGTCCATGGGGACATCTAACTCATGGTAAAAAAAAAGGAACTTTAAAATCTGCCGCTATTAGATTTTACAGAATCTAAATGTAAATTTTAATTGAGGGCTTTAATGATGCATTTTGGTCTTAAATGGCTGGGATGTCAGTGGGCTAAGTGCAAAAACAGAGAGAGTATTTATACAAGTGGCACGTGCTCCTACACCTTTACTTCAGTTGTCACAGATATTTAACAAGTCTGAGCCAAGACAGAGAAAAGTCAAGCCTCTGTTTTTTGGTATCTTAACAGAATATCTAGAACATTTTCCACCATTGAATTGACTTGTGGCACGGGTTCGAATTTCTGCATGCATTTGTAGCTCCTGTTTGAACCGACATGTTTGGGACTTTTGGTAATTTGGAATTAGGAGTTAAATGTTGTCATTTTGCACAATACCCACCCCTTTGCTTATTTTCCACGTGTTTTCTTCCAGTGATTCACAATGCAAAAAACCCCTAGATATAAAATGGCTGCCAAACAATGTGAAGTTCAGTTCCAAACTGAACTCTGAGCTCCTGTCAAATGATCTGTCTGTGATTCGAGGGAGTTCAGTGTTGGGGTTTGCTTTACGGCGGACTCTGGAATTGCCACTGTGAAAACAAAACACATGCACAGCGTGTCTGAGTGATGAATCAGACAGGTAAAAAAAAAAGCTTTGTTAATGTATAAATAGAAAGTATTTACTTACTCAGCCTTAAAACAGACAATTATACATACCTGTGCTTGGTAAAACGGGGCTTTGTTCCATGATCGCATCTGTGGGTTCCTCTTGTCAGGACTGAGGGAAAACGTCTTAATTTCGGTGCCCCCTCAGCTCAGAACCTCTTTCAGTGTGACTTCAAATAGACTTTAAAAGGACTACAATGGATCAACGTGGTCTGCTTTTATATTTTGGACATCATTTCTCACCTATTTAAATTGTAAATTAGCTCTGGGTACTACGTATGTATATTTAATAGGTATTTTTACTGTGTTTGACTGTCAATATTTTTTACTCTGTCCTCTCTGCCCTGTCACTCTTGGAGATTTTTAACCTTTTACCGGGTAAAATATTGGTACATAAAGTAAATCTCATTCGTCTACATACATTTTTGGACAGGAACAATACATCACGTAGACGTTAATTTGGGACAACTTTATTATGATATTGCCAAAGCTGTACATTATATAAATGTTTTCAAATACTGGAATACTTACACCTGACATCTCATTTATTCCCTCTGTTTACAGTAGCAGACATGTCTTGATAATCCGGATTAAAAAGAGCTGTGACATTAGCAAACCAATTCTGGAGATGCTTCTTATTGAGTTCTGTCCTATTTACACTGCTGTGTGTGGTTACTCTTAACTGAAAGCATCTTGTTAACATCAGTCTGTTTATTTCCTTTGCACAGTTGAATTACTAGAAATAAAAGCAAGTCGGAACAAACCAAAAAAATCTTTTCCAGTGAAAGAGCTGTACCGATATTGCTGATCTGGAGAAACAAGTCATTGCATGAATGCACACACAAACCCCCCACACACACTCGCACGGTGAACGTCAACTGGCCCGCGACGGGACCAGATTCAACAGATTTCACTATCACAGAATAGAACAGAACAGAACCAACATTAAGACTTGGTGACCTCAGTACAGCAGGGATCACATTACAGCTTTAACACGTCTGAAGTTTAAATCCACACTGAATCACACACACACACACACACCAGGAAACTAGCGCTGTGGCTTCTAGTCTGGAGACTTTTTACACTCTGATGTAAAAGCGGTGATCAGTGACAGCTGCGGCGACATCACAGATAACTGAAGTGCTCAGAGTGCAAAAGGCTCAAAGGTTTGAACCCACAGCTGATTTACCACATAAAAAAACTCCAAAGTCATGTCACACACTCCAATCAATGTAATATAGAAAAAAAACAAAAGAGTCCTTTCTTACATTCGTCACCCTGTAAAAGCCAGGAAACGCCTGTCACCCTGGCTCTGGCAATGGCTAATTACTAAGTATTGCACATCTAGCAGATCAACAGTTTTTTTTTTCAGGGAAATGTACAGTAAATATATATTAAATAAATACTATATATAGAAATATATATAATATTTATTTTCCAGCCTCATAATAATAACATGCAATTGGTAACAGCAGACCACAGACAGTAAATTTTACAGTAGAACTAGAACAGTAATGCAGGGGAAGTCTAGGTTAAGAACACATCTTGGACCACTTACATTATTTTAGGGCTCAAACAATTTGAAGCGCGTACATGCGGTACTCCGGTGCAGTATACAGTAGCATTTTCACCATAGGATGTCCTGCACTACGAGAGGGTCTCTGGATGTTTCACCAGTTTAAACTTGGACAGACTGGAACTTTACAGTACCACAGAGCACAGAATAAGTCACAGTCATATGGGGTGGGATGAAGCTACTCTGAAGTGAACACCAAGGCTGTGCACGGGACCTGCATGCACTCTGTGCCTTGCTCCTATCTCTCACGTCTCTTAACAGCTGATGGGCGCCGGCTGGGCAGCAGGAATGAAAGACGACCAAACACTTACAGAGACAAACACATCAAGAGGAGCTGATGTCTCCCCAGCGAAGGAAGCAGGCAAACATTTAGCAGGTTGGTTTGGTCAATAAGACGACAGCAATGATGGGGGCTGAAGTATTTTACATGACATCACAGACCAGGATCGAACACATCTACTCACCGGGGCCTAAAAAGGGTCCCCCGCCCCACCCCCAGGTTCCACATACAGAATAAAGGAGCAGGGGTTGTGTGCTTACAGTAAAGTTAGGGATTGTCAGAAGTCTACAGGTTAAAGAACTAAGATGCCGTTCCGAGCAGAAAGGCATACCGAGGGAGGAGAGAGAGAGAGAGAGAGAGAGAGAGAGACAGAGAAAGAGAGTGTGGGTGTGGGCTCACAACTAGCTAGGAAGGGGTCTCGGTGAGAGAAGCTTGGGTTTGCCATCCGCCTCCTTCCCCTTGACTGCCGCCACGTAGGAAAAAAGGCAGAGGACGGAGTAACATATCTGATGTGCCTGCAGAGGGAAAAATCAAAAACATGAGGAGGAAATCTGTATGATATGGTAAAAACAGAAAACTTATCGGTTTTGTTTTTAGTTTAATTAGTGTCTTCACCACTGATCAGCTAGTGTGACATCATTTTAACGTTGCTGCCAAGAGAGAATTAAAATTGTGCAGCCCACAAAAATTCTGTTAAAATGGAGAAGACTAGAAATAACATATCATATACCAAAGTAAACCGTTTCTTTAAAACACCTAAATATTTCTAACCAGTGGAGGAGGAGGAAAGTTGTACCGCTGACTCACTGTCATATTACCAATAACACGTATAAATAAATCAGCTTTTCTCTGTGAAAATGTGGCAATTAGAGTCCAATTTTAGGTTTTTAGTATCTGTAACATTCTGTCCGCTTAGAATAAAGGCACAAAGTGGAACATTCGGCTTCTCTAAGGGGGAACAGAGTCCATGTACCTCCACAGCGGTGCCTGCCATGCATTTTCGGACTCAAATATTGCGAGGCACGTCTCTGCTGTGCACGGCTGCTGACTAACACATGCGCTTGCATAGCATTTGGTCTGGCAGAAGGAGAGACGACTCACCATGGGGGTCTTGTACTTGTGGATCACCACTTCTTTAGTTTCAGGAACTATGCCAGTGCGAGAGACAAAACAAAGAATTCAAAGGCAGCAGGAACCTCAGTGAGATCATGTTTGAGATTTAAGGGTTACAGGGCTGAACTGTTGACAAGGTGGACATGGGAGGTGGGCCAAGACGAGTCCACAACAGTCAGCGTTACTTTGAGGGATGACGGTGAATACGTCAGGTGAAAGTGCAGCCAAATTTGGATGAAATGAATTTGCGGGGCTGATTTGAATATGAGGTCTGAGTTGAACAGTTCAGTCATCGTTAAATCTGATAAACATGACTGTTGGTGAGGATTCTCATGGCCCACGCAAATGGACATAAAAAGAGGAGAGTGCACATTAAAAGTCTTGAAAAGGAAATCTAAAACACAAGGGAAAAAGATAAGGTAGACAAGATAAGGACCTCCCCCAAGAAAAGAAAAGAAAAGAAAACTTCCTCCTTCCCCCCCAAGTGAACGGAAAGTTTAACAACATCACAGAAAGCAGCTAAAAGAGGCCAACATGTTTTGACCAAGGACCATGTCACTGCCCAGAGGACAGATTGACTTTTCATTAGTAACTGTGAACCCATAGCAGAGATGAACACACGGAGGGGCTGAGAAACGTTAACTCCCCCCTTACAGCCCAGGCAGACAGTTAATGACAAGATAGAGATGCAGTCCGGAGTGACTTCCAAATAAAAAGTGGGAAGTGAAGGAAGCAGGAAAAGTCATGGCAGGGAACAGAAAGGACATAATTAGTGAGAGGGTGGACTGAGGAACATTCTGCATAGGTTAGGTTGAATAAGGAGAAAGGTGACAACACTTTACCTGCTGGAGAATGAAGGTTTTCATAGTGGCAAAGATGAGGGCAACATTACAAAAGCAGCACAGAGACACGACAGTAACCCAGCCTGGCACTGAGGCGGACACCCGAGATTCAACCTGACCCTCGCTTTGCTCTCCTCTTACTGCACACTGCAGACAGGCAGGGGCCTCGGGCCTCGCACAGACCTGGTCCATCTATCGCTGACAAATTACTTACAGACATTCCTTAAAACAAAACAAACACTATTTAAATTACGCTGACTCTAGGCGACAAAATGTCCCAGACCTTCATCACAACAACGGCATCAGATTACGAGGCAGCGACGTGTTTGTGAATTTTTAAATATACGTGTAAGGACTTCCTTCTGTGGGTTACAGCTAATAAAAAGTCCAATAAAATCTTCTCCTCCATTGGGCGGTTAAGAGCCGTTCCCCGAGACGATTTGATCGCCTGCTTTCACAAACAAATCTGTCTCCGCAGCAGAGAATCTGTAACAATGAACCAGGATCAAGCACATGTGGCTCTAAAGGGAATGGAAGGTGATGCTCTGATTGGTTCAATTTATATTCTGCCCAAAACGCGACTATGATTAATGAAGGCCGTCGATCCTTCTTCTTTGCACCCTACACCTCACTGTGCACTAAATAGCTAAATGGACTTGGACACGCCCCAAAGCACCGTGCACCATAGATCATCCTACCAGGGCCCTAAAACGTGATGCTTTCTTCTTATGCCGTGTGTGTACCATTAGTTTGTTTATGGTGAATCCTTTTTGCGCTCGTCTGTTCTTCCTAATCCATACTTTCAGCTCTGCCGGCTCATACACCCGATGATGTCCACCTCTCAATTCACTCGCTTTAGGACCTACAGGTGCGTGCGGTGTCCAATTCACGGAATCCTCATTGCCTCAATGTATTCGCCGTGACGCTGAGTTACTGCCGTGCCGAGTACAGGCTTAGAATCAATAGATGGTGTAATTACCAAATTCCTCCAGGACAAAGACTCCCTTCACTGTATTGCACTTTTTAATGTGACTCAGCTCTATGAAAACCTAAAAACAAACAAAAAAACAAACAAAACAAGACAGAACATTATTAACTCAACAACACTGGATGAAATTAAACACTTCATATTTAAAGTAACCATGTTCAATTTGTTTTATTCAGTATGAGAGGTAAAATAAAACAACTACACATGGAATGCAAGCTTCAAATCGCTACCAAAAGAAAAGAAAGGCACACTATGAGAAGTTTCCATGGCCAAACGCATACATGGGCGAGAGTTTAATGAAGGAAATGCATTGTTACGTCTGCTCAGAGCACATGAGTCGGACATTCAAACTAATTTTAAGAAGGACTTATTTCATCGACAAGGCATTAATGGTTAATGGAACTGGGAAATATTTAAGGTGTATGTCAGAATTATCATCCTTTTTTATGCTCAGTGATGCAGAATGGCCCATATGATGCATACATGGAATTTCTAAATAGAAATGTACACACAAAAGACACAAAATCTGATTTGTCATACAGCTACAAGAGTGAAAAGAAAAAAAAGAAGAGTAAACATAAAGGAACCCAATAAAATGTAACGGCTAATAAGCAAACACAGCAGAGGTTGTGTACCTTCCGCTCCTTGCAGGGGGAGAAAGCATGGGAGAGAAATGGTTTGGATTATTATCGGACAGAAGAGCACAAACACTCGACACTCCGAGAGGGCCGCTACGCACAGGAGCCTCGTACAGATTCTGATGGATATCTAAGACGTTAGCAGAGCCAATGAAAACCCATCACAGCCCAAAAGGAGAGAATAGGAAAAAAAGAGGACTAGAAGTTTGTCTGGAGTATTGAGAGCTGGATTCACCTTTGTGTTCCTCAACTTACACTGAACAGCTCAGTCCCCCACAGCCCTCCATGCCTCCTCCTCCAGCAACAAGGGCTGGCACCAACAACACTTGCTCACAAAGCGGAACAGATAAATGACGGCAGTAACTGACGTACGTACGTTGCAGGATGTGTCACCTCTGACACATCAGAGGCGGCGCCGCCCGGGAGTGGACCCGGCTTGTGTAATTTCTTTTTTGATATGATAATTATTCAGGTGGAAGTAAATAGCTCTCAAGCTGAGGGGATGATGAAACGGAACAATTCGTGAGGCCGATCTGCTAATACTCGATGGCTCTCACACACACAGCAGAGGTTATGCTGTCTGATGGAATCATCGCAGCAGTTGCTGTAGGTCACAATCAAACACCTTTTACAATCGCCGTGTTCTACATTTTGCAGGGCTGATAAAAGTCCCACATCTTTGGCTGACTTCATTCAGTCTGATAATGCAGACTTGAATAAGTTAAGCACCGAGTTTAACATCAACACCTTACAATATAAAGCACCAAAATTCAACTTCAGCCAAAAGTTTGAAGGAGAAAAAAACACAGTCATAACAGACTGCATGGAACAAAACCATATTGATCTTCATGATATTGATATTATTTCTGTTGTTGACTGCTATAATAGTAATGAGGGCTGGGATGCTATGGCCAATATATCAAATCACTAAATTTTTTGCAATATTGATGGTATGACGATATCAACAGCATTTCTTGTATGAAAAAAATTGTATGCACATATAAAAAGAAGAATAAGGAAATTTTTCTTTCTTTTAATTGTTTAAGAACCAAATCCTCCTCATGGGTTTCCACATTGTCTCTTGTGAGTGAGTAATGCCTCCTCCAATATTTTGCACTAATGGGCTCTCATTACGGTCACGTTTTAACATAGTGTAACAACTAATCTAACCAGAGCTCCATTATGTAACGAAATTCAGGAAATTTGAACAAAGCCAAAAAAACCTAAGTATGACTAAAACTGAGGATGTGAAGGCAACACATGAGTATGTTCAAGGGTCCAAACTTGGATGTGAAAGCTGCTATTAAATAGCCAATTATTAATGAAAAGTCTGTGTTCAAGGTCATCCGTCTTACCAGTGATGTGCAACACACAAGTGCGCGCGCACACAAACACACACACAATCACACACTGTTCATCTCCTCGCACACAGAGCAAATGAACATATGAACATGAGGTTTTAGCACAACGAATGTTAAAAGAAACACGGGGAGGGATGTGTTAATCTCTTAAACACATGCACACAGACAAAAAAACAAAACAAAAACTGAGTAACGCCAATTAAAAAAACATAAGCACAAAGCAGAAGAAAAGGTAGGCGTGAACGAGTGCTGATATGTTTTTGTCATCAGTCGTTTCAAGACTAAAAATTGATTTATTGATGACAAAAGAAGACGATCGTAAGGACGATACAGAGACAAAGAGGACGAGCACAAGAGATGGTGTGAATGGGATGAACGTCTGGCCAAAAAGCCACCATGAGTGATTTTCCTCATGCCCCTGAGTGCGACACAGTCTTGGCTGCACTGGCCTCCTACCTGGCTGTGCATGAACTTGAGGTTGATTCCCTCCAGTGTGACCTGCAGGAGTCCACCTTCACCACTTTTCATGTCCTGGACCGGGAACTCCCCGCCCAGCTCTGGACCTGAAGAACGCATGAGTGACTTTAGAAACTAGTGAAATACCAATGTCTCCTTTGATTAGCCACCAGCCATCAAGGGGAGAAATACAGGAATTTTTAAAAATGCAATTAACACTGCAAGATTTATTTTTGTCATTATCCTCAAAGGTGATTTTTATGATAGATAAAGCAAGCTGTTGTTTTTAAATAATTTACTGCCACAGTATCAGTTTCCTCCCATCCTCATACTTGAGAGTATCAAATGCAAAGAGAGATAGACATTTTGTCTTGTTTAGCCTTGCACCCTTCTAGTTCAGTCTTAAAATGCTGAGAGGATTTTAAATCTGAAATTCTCAAAATACTTAAAAAGACAAGTTACTGCACAACACACACACACACACAGTACCTGGTTTAATGCTTTGCTGTCTGGCAGCAGCTCTTTCCATACTATCTTTTACACAGTAGTAGAGTTCACGACACTGGAATGGAAATGAAGAGGTTTAAATGTTACTGACTCTGCCAAAGTGATGAATCATTCAAGAAGTAGAAAGAAACAGATCCTGACCTTTTTGGTATAGAACTTGTTGAGCTGTGTCTCTTGACCGTTGCGTCTCCAGAGACACAGTACCTTGGTCTTGGGGCAGTAAGTCATGTTGATAAGTTTCTCGTACCACCAGCGCTCGTAAACTGTGCCGATGTTGCTGCGCAAGACGATGCAATCATCGCACACCTAGGATCAGGGTGAGGGAAATGGTGACTTTTAACCAACTAGAACGCTTCAATAGGCTTTATACTTACTGTGTGTTAATACTTTCACAAACCTCCATGAAGAAAATGTCTCCTGTGGTATCAGTGCCAGCATGTACAACAAATGTTTGCTTCTTGATGTGACGGCTTCCACTAGGCCTGATGGACAGCTCACGGCCATTCTAAATTATGGTACAGTGCAAGTATTTAGCAACGGAGCATTACTTAATTGCATGCAAACTGTGATGCTAAGTGTGAGGTTATGCACCATTTGGGCCAGTTTGTCCAACAGCTCATTGATCTCTTGGCTATAGGTGAGGCCGATGTGTGACTTCCCCATCAAACGCCTCACTTTCTTCCGGATGTCATTTTTGTTCACCTAAACAAAGACAAAAATGGGACAACATTCATTCATGAAAGCAAATGAAATGCAGGCGTGTTTAATACTGTATAAGCATTTTTCCTGTGAGCATGACTGTGTCCCTACTTTCATCATTAGCATGTATGCTATCATGTTGTGCAGCAGTGTAGCCAGAAGTTTGTCCTCATCATCCTCCAAGCGCTTACGATCATGGTCTCCTAATGACAAGTATCTGTCGTACAGCAAACACAGAAAAAAAACAAGTACTACATTTCAGCATCATAAGAAAGGAATCATAAATCTTGAATATGTTAATTTCACAAAAGTGAAGTAAATAAGTCAATAAGTTCTGATGATCTAAAAATAAGACCACTTATCATTACATTAATCTGTGGCAATGTATAACCTTTCAATCATCTCCTGAGGTCCTTGATCCATGCCCATGCCCTCTCTCTCCAACATGACGGCATCTAAGAAGGCGTCCTCCCAGAACTGGACTTGGTCCCACAGGGTGGAGCGTTCTTTACCTGAAAGCAACACATGAAGCTCATGTCCAACAATTATCACAATTCAATATGCTAAATATGTCTGGTGCTGCTATTCAAAACAAATCAAAATGAAGTTGAGGTCTTCATTTCGTTTTTATGAAATCATAATTTTACCAAACAGCGACAAGCTCTTGGTAACGTATGAAAGCAACAGAAAAAGTCAATCAAGAAAATAAAAAATAAAATGCAATTTCTGACTGTACTTGAGGGCAACACACACTCTTCCACTGCAGTGATCCATTAGTTTTTACGCTTTCATGTCAGAGGTGTTAATATAGGAGATTGAGTGAAATAGGAGACAGGAGTAGATATTAAATGTGATGATTAAAAATTCTGCATGCAGTGCAGGTTCATGACCCTGTTTTGAAAGACTGTTGTATTGTCCACCGATATCCCATGTACATAAACAGGTAATAACAGAGAGCAAAAACACACCAAATCACATCACAGACAGATAAGAACGCCTGAGTGAATAATGCAGGCACCCCAACTTCAGAAAAAGGCCAAAGGCAAAAGATTAGCCCTACTGAGAGAAAAGGTTTCCATGGCTGCATCCTCTAGTTGATCCCAAACGGAGCTCTTATCACGGCCTGGAAGAAATTCCCAGGAGCAGCAGTAGGAGGAGGGCAGAGGAGCATTGAGAGCAGAGTGGGTTAGGCGAAGAGGTGATTAGATTTAATGGCAAACATGAGAGCAAAGCGAGCGAGAGCAAACCGTGTCGGCAAAAGAAAGACAAAGACAAACCAGCTGCATTTACTCACCAATTTAAAGCCTACGGCTCACAATTATGCTTAAAATTCATAACTTACATCATTGTGTTAACAATAGTCAAATAGATGTTTCTATTCAGGTTAAATACAATAGATTTTAATAGATCTCACTTAGGCTACTTTATTTGCTCTGTAAAACATAAACATCAATGTCAGAAGACAGTGTGACTCCGTGGATGGTATTTGTTTCTTTCAGGTGAATGAATCATAACTGTAAGAAATGCAGGTAATTTTTGTCTGCCCGTTATATGTTGATAATCCTATTTTGTTTCATTATGCCAACTTTGTTTCAATGCGGTACAAGAATCAAGATCTCACAAATACCTCTTTACACTAAAAGTTACCTGGTGTCAAACCTCCACTTGCCAACAGGCAAACCAAAGGTACAGTTTATAGGTCAGTTTATGTATCAAAAGCAAATGATGCTCACTTTCACAGAATGGGGAAAAAAACAAATCAGACAGTAGAACGCACCCAACAGGCCTTCACAAAGGTAGATCCTCATGCTGATGTCCTCCACAGGCTGGGCAAGAGGCCCCTTCGCCATAACATGTAAATGTACGTTGGCGCCTGGTTTCAGAGTGTGAGTTTTTCCCTGTGGAAAGAGGATTAAGAATCAGAGACCCTATTTTAAACACTGTTGAAGCCATGATACCGATGCAGCAGTAAATATTCCTATTGTTATTCTTTCTATGATTTATGTAAAGAAAGTTACAATGAATAAGAACATAAAACTACAGAGTCTTTCTGTACATATATATATACATATACATATTTAGTCAAACTTACAAACACTGAGCTTGTTGCAGGATTGGTCTCGATCTCACTGTCAGACAGGGTCCCTCTTGACTGGGCTAAATGTGGTGCAATTCTTCCACCAAGGCCATCTCCTGCTGTGCTACTCAGGTCACTATCAGCACCGAGTGTCTCTCCAGAGCTATTGCTTATCTACATAAAAGTCATGGTTACTGGTATTGGAACAACATCATAATTGCTCAATACACACAATACAGGTTTCACATGTTTGGTTTGCTTTTTGCACTCTTATTTACTGTTACTCTTCTGTGGTAGGAATGAAAATCTTTAGGCCAATAATACAGGCCCCCCGAGTTAGAACTGCTCCAAAATACAGCATAACTAGCACAAATAACAACAGCGTGCATGATCTCAGTGTTGGCTGTGCCCTACCACTGTGCTCGCATCCGAGTCCTGGCTGGTGCTTCTGGTCAGGATTGGGGGCTCACAGCTCGTTACAGACTCGGTGTCACTCTTCTGTGAAACAAAGCAGAGCAGTTTAATGGCAGTTTGATGCTACTAGCTCCTTCCCGGGTCCCACTCACTGTAATCTACACATGGTGTTTCTACAACATTTGCCCACGGCGGACATTTGTAGGAACCAACCTGAGACCCAGACGTGACACTCAGTCCACTGTCAGCACTCATTTGTGATTTCTTCTCCTCTGCATCAGTCGCCTGTGGGCGCTGCTTTGCTGCTTCTGACCCTGAGGGATAAATGTCACTGTCATTGTCATTTTAATTCCATGAACACTTTTGCTAAGCGCTTACCTTATTGTCATGACTCCAAGCCAACACACTGCAGCAACACAGATGCTGTCCGTCAGGTACCCAAAGCTAACATTTCAAAACACTACAGCATTTCATCTCTGCAACAACTTCACTATTTCACTGTACACAATCTAAAAACTTATTAAATATTGTTGCACAGCTGAAGTAAGTAATGCATAAAGGTTTCAAGGATCACACTGAAAAGTGACACAGGAGCAAGCAAAGAGTGCAATTTTAAGAGGAAACAAATTACAAATGAAAACAAAACTGCACGAGCGCAATATTAGGACTCAATGTGGCAAATGTGGCCCAAGTTACACAAAAAACAAACACAGGCAGTTAGGCATGCAAACATACTGATGGACAGTAAAGATTAAGGAGAACTTTTCTGTTTCAAGTGTGATTGGATTGTCGTGTTATCGGAATTATCACCATCAATGGCGTACGCTAGGTGGCAAGTGGATCCCGACACTTTGTTTTGCAAATATGTTTCCAAGAGGCTTAAAACTATATGCAATTAACTGTGAAATATGGACTACAAAGATGCAACTCACAGCAAGTCACTTGAAACTGGAAAAATAGGGTTAAAAGAACAGTATAGGGAGGCAGGTATTTGTTTCTGGTCATCTTGATGCACGGTCTCACGCGCACACAGCAGAAATATATGCTTTATTATATCATGACCTTGGGCCGATGACAGTTTCCAAATCCATATATCAATATTATGGACCCCCAAGGAAACACAGTAAATAGTGGCTTATGTAAGAAATATAGAATTCTTTCCACAGAGAATAGATAACTCAATATGTATCCTTACGTAACTGACTACAGTATAGGTAGAGAGATGGTAGTAGTGAGAACAAACATTTTGTACTACCACGTGTGTTAAGTCCTTAGTTCTGGATCACACTGCGGGCATTGTTGGTGCCAAGTCATATCTTTTTGGCAACACGTTCAAGGGAGAATAAAAATGCCAAAAATACATGACATCTCAACCATAGATTAAATACAATAGAATGTGTTCTTATGGAACTAAAACAAGAAATGTATCTGAGTCATGAGCTGCAGGTAAAAGAAAAAAGTCTGTGCTCAGACTAAGAAGTTCTTTATTCTGACATTTCTTGTGTTTGTCCCTTCTGATATGCTTATCAATAACTCCAGTCATTTGGATATTTTAATGTATAAAAACAGTTGAGTTTGAAGGTAGAGAGAAGGGGGTGGAAACATTAACAGCTGTAATTTTAGAAATACCCCAATATTTTTTCTTTTCCTTCTTTTTTTTTTTTTTTTTTAGGTGTGTGAAAAGTCTCTTACTCTGTGGTTTTTCCATAGCTTTATGCTTATCCTGGTGCTTGCTCCACAATTCTACCCAAGATGCATTGCAAGCAAGGAGAGAAAGACAGAGAGAGAGTCAGAGAGCTGGTTGAATAGGCATGTGTGGTGGATGAGCATTAAAACAAAAGCAAAACAAAATAAGCATCATAAATCAAATAATAATGAAGTCAATACTAAATGAAGATGTTTTGTAATGTTTGCATGTAGCTGTACTTCTATCTGGAAGAAATGGAACACAAATGTTAAAGTTATCTTAAGATAGATCCATGACGAGTAACAGCTACTAAGGTAACATTACAACACATCCAGAGCTCTCAACGCAAAGTCCTGGAGAGCCATGCAGGGATGTCACAAACGGCTCGGATCTGACATCGAGCTGCGTTTTTATATTAATTGCATTTGTCTGGCTCTCCAAAGAAACAGCCTGAGAGGTAGCATGGTTCAAAAAGAGCATGGGATGGGTTGAAAGGCCGGCAAGCCAGCGGGTGGAATGGAGCGGTTGCAAAAGCAGGGGTGCAAATCTCACAGCACTGTGTAGAATTGAAGGTGCAACTTCATAAAGGAGGGGGGAGGGGTAGGAAAGGTGTGAGGGCAGTTGTCTGAAAATGTCCCCTTGTATACAGACCCAGAATAATGCTTGAAAAATAAAAGTGGTAGAGAGATTTCAAAGCTTTTTCAAAATCAGGTGGATTTTATGGAGGCTAGCAGAAATCAAACGTGAAATTTGTCTTTACTGGGACTGTTTACTGGGGAGTGATGCTTCCACCCTCCATGCTGAGAGCTAAGGGAGCTGCCATTTCTACAGCACGCCTCGCAGAAACCTGCAGTAACGGCACAGACAAGCACCAATTCACCATCAATGCGCAAACCTCTAGTTTCGCTCGCCCACTACTGCAGATTTAGGAATTAGAAGACAAAAACAAAGACATGCATTCAAGGTGCCAACAGGCTGACAGCAGAACTCCAGAGAAGAGGCAAACGGGGGGGATGTCTGAGGTACACAAACACACGCAATCCAGGCTGGAGGGCAGGGTAATATTCCATACACTTCTAAACTCTTTATTGGCTGCTTTATTTGACCATTTTTTTAAAATTAGTTTACTTCAATTCATGAAGAGACATTGGACCCACGGATTTGACGAAGAGTCATATTGTGCTTTCTTTGGAAAAAAGCCCACCCAAGTGGACAGCAGATGTATTGTATTAAAAATGTGTGGAATATTATAATGCCAGCAAGAATCTATTTGGGACAA
>OMNV01009599.1:0-12260 GCA_900303265.1 Brotula barbata
CTTCCTTATACACTGTGAGCAGTGAGATGTTTACTTGTAGCAGCATATTGTTGTAGTATATTTTTTTTTACCATATTAACGACTGGATGACTGTCTATCTATCTATCTATCCATCTATCCATCTATCTATCTGTCTATCTGTCTATCTATCTATCTATCTATCTATCTATCCATCTATCTATCTATCTATCTATCTATCTGTCTGTCTGTCTGTCTGTCTGTCTGTCTGTCTGTCTGTCTGTCTGTCTGTCTGTCTGTCTATCTATCTATCCATCTATCCATCTATCCATCTGTCTATCTGTCTATCTATCTATCTATCTATCTATCTATCCATCCATCCATCCATCTATCTATCTATCTATCCATCGATCTATCTATCTATCTATCTATCTATCTATCTTTCTTGGATGATGTCCGCTATGTACACCAAGTTTCATCAACAGCTTTTTGAGATAAACTGCTAACAGGATGACAAATAAAGAGACAAATACAACTGATAACATTACGCGATAACAATGGAAAGAATAGAGTTAGTAGAGTCAGGGTAACTCGTTCACTGCCTGTTGGATTTGAACCGAGGACCTTCCTGCTGCAAGGTGACAGCGTTAAAATGCTAAAGGGCGTGAATCCTTTACCTCTCCAAGACAGACGCTATAAACTGTTGCTGTTGTTGTTGTTTTGGTTTGGTTCCATGGGTAAAAACTACAAAAGAGATCTAAAATATTTTCAGGACGATCAACATGACTTCCATCTTTGGAGGGTTCCTCTACTTAAACTGTAACATAATTACTAATAACCTGTTGGAGAATATAATCAGGATGTTAATCCAAGACTCACGCTCTTAATGTAATGGAATTGAATTACTTTGTGAAAAATAATACTAGAGGAAGGAGACATCAGTCAATAAAAGGCTCCATTATTCTCTGGACCCTGTTGCCCTGAGGGTGGAACAGTAAACCGTGTAAACATCTTTTGATTCATTTTGTTTTTATTTGTCGACCCTTTGTTGAGCTCTTTGAATTGCCATTGAATTTGAATGGTGCTATACAAATAAACTTTTTTTCCTGAATGTATCATAAATCACATTAACAGTAACAAAAACAGAACCCTGGATGACGTAACGCCGTGTCGACCTACTTCAGCAGCACAGTGCATCAATGCTCTGTGTTGTCTTTGTTCTCTTTTTAATGCTAATTTCAATTCCTTTGACTTTCTTATCTTATGTTTAAAAATGCAAATATCAACGGATACGTCCAAGCTGATCACCTCTGTTACATACTTAAATAACGGTGTGTGTGTGTGTGTGTGTGTGTGTGTTTTAGACTATCAGACGTACAGATAAATATCCTGCGTGCTGTTCTCTGCTGAAATGTTTACTCCACTCCTCCTATTCGATCATTTGGACATGTGATCTCCCGAGTCTTTGAGCCGTATCATGTTTTCACAAGTTACCAGGCTCACCATCACAGCCATTGTGGTATTTATGGAGTAAAAAAAAAAAAAAAGGAGCCGTCTGACTCATGCGGTGCTAAACTGTGAGATCAGGTCACTCTGCCACTTCTTCTTTTCTCGGACGGTGTACAAAGCTCTGTTATCATGGTGCAGCAGGCAGGCAGGCAGCCGCTCTGACTCAGCGAAAACACACTTTAACCCTTTCTGCACCACACCACTGATTCACTACATCACTACAAATACAGAGGATGAGTCTGATCTGGATTTGTCTTGCGCTCCAACCTGTCATATTTAGTCTGTGTGAATACGTAGCGATCCTTCTATTTATCATCAGCTGCCTGATTACAAGAACCCTGAACCTCAAATTACACAATACAAAGACGTCACAGTCATTGTGTCTGTTTGTGTCGGCGTAGGACCTAAGAATTCAACCTTGTGACAAGAAAGTTTCCCCGTAAAGCTACGATCAACCCGACAGCGTGTGTTTGGTACGGCCTGACCGATATTCAGTGTTGGGGCCGAGCTGACATTGAGGAGTTCAAAAATTCCAATTTTGTAATATCAATCGACATACGTATGCTATTTAGGGAGTATAAATTTGGCTTCAGTACACTCCTACTAATATTAGTACATAGCGTTAGATGCAGAATGGACGAAGATGCTCACATATTCAGCTGAGAGGATAGTAGCTATGTGGTTAGCTTGCAAGCTAATGGAGCATATAAACTTGTTTACAGTGTTTATTTACTTTCCAGCATTTAGTCCCACGAGCCTTCTTAAATCACTGTTCCTAGCGTCTGTTACTGCTTGAAAAAAGTTGTAACATTGGTGCATATCGGTGACGATATACACCGATACCAATATATCTGCTATCGGCTAATATCGGCCGATAAAATTGGTAGTTTGATATATCGGTTGGGTCCTTGTTTTTGGTGTTTTTCATGACCATGATGTTGTCCTGTTCATCCTTCTCATCTTCACTTTTCATGCAAACCTGTGCCTGAAAAACAGCTACATTACATTACAACTATTACAATTTGCATTTAGCAGACACTTTTATCCAAAACTACAAGCTACATTCATACAGCTACATACTACAATCATTAGTAAATAAACCCTGAGACAGCAGATTGCTCGGGTACTGCCAACCTCTGCGTCAAATGATTGATTTTGAAATGTTAATACTTGTCCTGACCCCTCAGGTCATCTGAGGCCCTGTTCAAACCTGGTATCACACTCTGACCTGAGCTATCTGACATTCAAGCGTCCAGCTTTAAGTACGTCTGTCCACACCTGGCACAGGAACGCATCCTGTGATTGGCTCTCATTTCCCGTGGCTCAGTAGAAGTAGGGTCGTCCTCCAACCACAAGGTCAGAGGGTCGATCCTCACCTCCTTCTGTCCCTGAGCGAGACACTGAACCCCAAATTGCTCCCCACTGCTCCTGTGTGGATTTCATAACTGTCTGTAAATACTGAATATGACCAATAAATGTGAGAGTCCCCACTCTTCTTCTTCTTCTTCCCCTCTCTAAATGCAAATAAAGACAGCCTTTCTGAAGCCAGTCTTGAGGTGTTTTATTTTAAATTGGCATTGCGTCCACGTCCCACTGTAACCTTTCACCTCCATCTTTTTAGAACCATCCTCTAATATCGCCCTGCTGCGAAGTGAATCATCCAATTTCTGCTGTAATTGGCTTCATTGCCTTTATACAATTACCACATTTGGGGCCCCCTGGCTGCAGCAGCCTTCCTTTTACTTCTTTATTCGTCGCTAGGAGGCGTGGCTTAGGGGTTACGGGTGATCGCCTAGTAATTGAAGGGATGCCAGTTCGATCCCCCGCTCCTCCATGTCAAAGGTCCCTGAGCAAGATATCAGATTGCTCCTGACAAGCAAGTGGGCCTTGCGTGGTTGTGTGAATGTGTGTGTGTGAATGGGTGAATGTGAGGCAACCATTGTACAGCTCTCTGAGTGGTTCCAGACTAGAAAAGCGCTGTCGAAATGCAGTCCAATTACTAGAAGTGGACCTGGTTGTCACGTCACACAGGACTGTCTTCATTATTTCCCATTATGTCAGGTCAGACACGAGTAATCACTCACTTTCACAACAAAAACAAAGTTGTAAAATGTCCATTTTTTGACACGATAAGTGAGGCCTCATCACTTGAACGTCACTGTTTCCAGCTCTGTAATACGGCAAACAAACCAAATGCCTTTTCTGTGTCAGTGCATAATCAGACGCGGTATCATTTTATTACACCCGTCAACAAGGCCAGATCGCTTCTTTCCAGATCAGAAAATACTCTTGCCCGTTTCCGCAGGACTTACGTGTTTGTACAAACGACAGACACAGACGATTGTTTCCGAATTTCATCACAAATGCTCGACTTGACAAGTGAAACATACAACAAACAGCAAAACAAAAGTTCGGAGGCAATGTACAGTAAACAGTGGAGAGGGTGACGGGGTGATCCGTTTTCTCGCAGTGAGATTCAAGTTGGTTTTTTTTCCCATTATGTGGATGCAAACAGCGCTGCATTTAAAGGTGTGTCATGGCAGGAAGTGGGCAAAAGGAAAACGTGGGAGTGAGAGACAGAGAAAGACAGAGTGCACACGTTGGAGTCCACTCCAGTGAGACGTTTTCCTCATCAGTGTCTGCTTTGCTTGTAAACATTGGCACTTTCATTGTTCTTGTTGGCACTAACTGGAAGACAAACTTGTTTCTCTGAACAAAATGGAACAACTTCAGTATGAATTCACGGTTCAGGCTTTGCCAAATGATGAAATCATGGTCAACGTTGCAAAATGTAAACAAAAACTGAAGTCTCGTTACGTGTGGAGACGTCCTCAGCAGTCCCAACTGTGTCAAATCACGACTTAGTATTCTCTCTAAAGGGATTACGTGACTTAAAGTGTTTTAATGTATATTTTTCTTTGTTTCTAGCATTATAAAAACGTCATTAAGAGTTCTAACAGAGCTGCAGCTGCATTAGGAAGGGGCAAAAAAATGAGTGGAACCTAAGCGGAACGCACGCCGCAGATAAAGAGGGACTAGTTAGGGCTGTCACTATGAACTGAACAACAATAACACATAAAAATGATCCGCGCACTGCAACAACCAATGAAAATGCAGGAAACCCAACAATCCACCATTTAACCGGCTATATAATATCTATACCAAACTTAAAAAATATGAAAGTTTTTGGGGTCGCCCCGATGCCCCCCTCTCCTTCCTGTCTGTTCCTCTACTGAACCGATCATAACAAAGCAGAAAGAAGAATAATAACAACAATAATAATTTAAACAATAAGTCAACACTTTCAGATGATTTGTACTTTTCTCCTTTCTTTCCTCTCCGACAGTAAGAAATAGACTCTGATGGACTCATACACGCTCCGACTATATACGTACGCAAATACCACGACTCGTTTAGTAATCAAAGTAAGTTTTTAGATGAATCCATCTTCTAAATAATTGGTAGTGACAGCCGGCATTGTTAGTTTTTGCGTGACAATCTTCTCTCAGGGAGTGGCAGAATAAAAACACTCCCCTGCTGGGAGATCCGGTTCCAGGCCTGTAGGATCCGATCGGTTTTTGTGATTAGTCAAACTGTGAACGTGGATTAAACGAAGACATGGTCAAGGTTTTGAGGCTGTTTTGATGGACATTGTGTAAATGGAGAGGGCCGTTATCTCTTATCACATGTGAGTTGCGTGTAAATATTGCAGAAGTTGTGTGATAATACCTATACAGACATCCATGTCTATAAAAGGAATCCTGCCTAAATGGGAATTTAGACAAAATAAGGTGTTTAGTCCACGTTGGTCTGTGATGTTTTGTGTGGGAACTCAAACGGGGATGGTGGCGGTCAACACGGCGGGGCGTGATTCATGGAAATACAAGCACTGACAATGTACCAAGGTTATTTGGAGGACACATGGTTTTGCGAGTGAGGACGTTGATTTATAAACCACAGAGTGCGCCGAGGGTCCGCGTCGATCAATATTTACGTCAATCAGAGTCTGGCTCACATTTAGGGTGCAGAGTCTTGAGGAACCTCTTATCTGCCTTTTTCTTCATTTTATCAGACAAATGCTGAATCAGGATTTGTCCCGGACCCTGCACAGTTACTCCATCGTGTTTCTGTTGTAGTCATATGACAACCGTCGCTTAGCGGCGGCGGTTCGCGCGTTCTGATTGGCTGAGGGGAGACCAGGGGAGAGACGTCGACTGGCTGTCCAGGGACCACTTCTGTTTTCCTGCAAAGACAACAACACAAGCACAAAGACGCAGTCAGTGTAAACAACCGATTACTGGATTAAATCACAAACACAATCTACATTTTAAATTTAGTAGTGAAGACAGACTACTGTGTATTATGTCATTTACTTACTTAACATTAGAAGGCAAAGAAAAGTATTTAGCATATAAGATACATACAGATATGACACTTTTAATTCATTTCATACTTTATCTATCTATCTATCTATCTATCTATCTATCTATCTATCTATCTATCTAACTAAATGATACTCATTATTATTACTATTATTACCACTATGATAATGACAAAGACGATGATTACTACTACTACTATTATTATTATTATTATTATTATTATTATTATTATATGCATTTAAAGGCCCAGTTAAATCAGAAGAATTAGCCCATAAATCACGGTCCAAACTGGTGTGTTGACACTCATCAAATTCTAAAGTGATAATTATTTTTTTTATTGTTTATATATATATATATATATATATATAAAAAAAATCTAGCTCTTCACATCCATCAGGATCGTTCATAAATTGTGTCTGGCCTGACACTGCGGTCCTCTGTCACATTTATGTTGACTTTTAGCAAAGCACAGTCCAAGGAAAAATTGTGAGTCATTAAAAAATGACAGAAAACACAAGGAAAAGAGAGAAAACTGTGGATTATTTCATCATCAGGCCCCCGACATCTCACAATTACCAAAGTAAGCAGAAAGTACCTCAAGTTGACTTTGTGGAGAACAAACATAAGGTTTTCTTTAGTCAGAGTGAATGTATGATACATGTATGTCTTTCAGTCTGGTTTTTGGTCTTTATCTTTTTTCTTAAACTGCCATCCATTGAAACAGGTATATTATCATAGTTTCTTTTTTACCTTGAATCATACAGTATTTTAAGGTCAATTTCCTCCTCTGAATATCAATCCTATGCTCCTTTCTGATCTAAAATACACACGGAAGCTTGGTATGTAATTTTTATTTTATTCTACTCACAGTGTGGATTTGCTCCAGGTGTAAGGTCTTTAGGAGAAGGTCGCGACACACACCATTGGCTCTCTTGTTACGCTGGCCAATCATTTTGTTCAAATCGTGGAAACTGTCCAATAATCTGCAGGGCCAAGCACAAAAAAAACCAAACATGAAGATGAAGAGGAATGAGACACAGATGTTCATGCTCATACTTTTACATACGACTGGGCAAAATGTTCTGTATAACCAAACTGAGGTGATTAGGACTAAAAGGCATCGATAAATTATATAACGTGTGATAAACCATAACATGCAGCTGTTATCATAATGGGCTGCTGTCCATTCTGAAGACATTTTGCACTGTTCATTGACGAGTAAAGTAGTATTAGTTTGGTTTCGGGGACCTTCTGCTTCCATTCTGTTCGTTGCAGGTCACCTTACAGACCACATGATGGCGGTGTTGGTCCGTGTTAAAATGTGTTTATCCGAGTAGAGATGACCAGCAGGATATAGAGGATCACTCGAATTTCCTGTCCGGAACATACGTACCCCTCCTCCTGGCTTTGTCTGCTGGACTGTTGGTCACCCCTGAGGAGCTGGGTCAGGGTGGGAACTACATCGGGGTCACATGGGTCACAGGATAGGCCAGGCAGTGAGGGGAAGGCCTCAGAAAACACCACAGCCTACACCAGAGAGACAGACAGGTTCCAGTTAGTGACTTGATGTATCCTGGTGTCCTGTTATATGAATGTAATACAGTATGTAATACCTACGTAATAAGTAGTATATAATATTTGCAAATACAAATAAAATGTGTTTTGGCAAATATCTGTAAATAGTGGTAAAAAATATGTTAAATTAATATGTTTGAAAATATTCAAGAATAATCATTGAATATGGTTTTATTGAGTTCATATTTCTGTATTTTGTGTCTTTGCACAGGATTTTGTTTCTGCTTTTCTGCCTGTGTGTGTGTGTGTGTGTGTGTGCCTGTATAGGAACTGTGGAGACAAGACGTGTGTGTTCACAGTTTTCTGCTGCTGCTTTCATGTTTGTTACCCCAGGCCTGAGTAGTTGTCTTAACCAGAAATCTCACTAAAAAAACGTCCCCAATGTTGTCATGTGACACAAGACTGCTTACATCATCATACAATTTATAAAATATCACAGAGATAGAGATAAAATGAACTGAAATAACATTTACAATAAAAAAATGCATGAAAAATTGCTGTTTTTTTTTAATAAAAAAAGAAAAGAAAATAATCTAGATTATCTCAGTCCAAACCAAAGTGAGTCTGATGCGCCTCCAGTCCAACAGTGTGAATAATTTCCTCTGTCGGTATTATGAAACACATCGTTGAGCCAACAGACGGCCCAGCGAGCTTTTAGGCATACATGTGAACGCCAGAGTTAAAAATACTCTGAAGTATTCAAAATTCTAGAAGACAGAGCTGTTGGGGATGGACCAGTTCTCATCTTGGAAGCTTTCCTCTGGCTACAAAAATGATAATCTATATATAATCTGTATAATCTATAGCCTAATTGACAATCAATGAATCACTGTTGTAAAATACATCAATTAAGAAAGTATTGTTCAATAATCTGTATTATATATGTTTTCTTCTATAAAATATGCTGAGGTCTGAAGCGTGACGCTGTAATCCATCTTTGACTCCCTAATTTCAACACTCAGCAGTATCATCTAACGCGTCATTTTATTCCAGAGTGATAAATGTAAAACATTCACGCGGCCGATTATTCAATATTTTTTGGGATGACTTCAAACCCAATGATGGACTTTTGTGCATTTCTGTGCAGATGTGACCATTATTCATGCCCACACGCTGGTAGATATTAAGAGTCATATTTTCTAAACGCATTGCAAATCGACACCTGAGCTGCTGACTTTTATTACAGGAATCAAGCGCCGACCCGCAGCACGGGAGGAAAACTGCACAGCACAAGTATTGATCCGATCAGATCAATGGAAAACTCCTCCTGGAATTATGACGGATAAGACGGATCGTTTACATCATCCTGACAAGATCACCGTTTGAAGATGAACATGCAATAAGTTTATGATCGGCTGATGTAATGCAGGATCATGACCGGACAAATATCTGCAAGTAATTAATAAGTGAAACGGTGTGTGTGCCCATTGGTCATGTGATCCCTGTGAAATCAAACTTCGATCATCAATGATCGCCTTAAAGTTTACATCAGATACAGGTTTCATCCAGGGCCCGACGGATAGATCGGTTGTCCAAGATGATATTGGCATATCGCAGATCTATCGGTATATGAAGCTTTTTTAGGGCAGAAAAAGACACTTGGACTATATATTTACAGTCATATATACTCCATATATATACTGTATATATTTATTCTTTCTATTTGTGTTTTTTTAATCTATTTTTATTAATTTGTGTTTTTTATATTCATTTAGAATAATTAATAAGTAAAGTGAAGTTTGCTGTTCAGTATTAGTAAAATAATAATAATAGTTTGTATCTTTTATATTATATATCAGACAATATATGAATATCAGAGTTTTTTTTAACTAATAATCAGTATCGGCATCGGCCCAAAAAAAAAAAAAATCCAATATCGGTCCGGCCCTCGTTTTAACATCTTCGTGTATTCAGATAAATCTCCATTCCAAACATGCAGTTATCAGCATGCAAACCTGCAATGCAGCCTCTTCATAAATATGCAGAAGCGTGATGTCGCTCATTTACACCAAAAAATGGACACAAATCATGAGTAAATTGGGCCCTTTGTAGTAAACTGACGCTTTGGTGTCATTCGTGTACCGTGTTGGACGTGGAAATGAGATTATCAGGATAAACACTCAAATAATCTCCGAAGATTGATGCTTGTAATGAAAATAAACACTAATAAAAGGAGGCGGAGCAGCACTACTGTACCAGATTCTGATTGGACAAGAGTCTGTCTGTCCTCTCGTCCACAGCACAGGAGGGCCACCACTGTCCGAACGTGTCTCCACCTTTGTCCAACGAATGCTGAGGAAAGGCCGTCCAGCTGTCCTCTGGGTGGTGGAACGAGCTATCAGTCCAGCCTGACGTCCAGTGGGTTGCTTCCCCACCAGTGGGGGGGTTTCCAAGGGTTTCTTCAAAGGCACACACACATACACACATCGACACACACACGGCTATGTTACTACAGTCTGGTGAAGTGTTTCCCACGGCCGGAGGGAAAATAAGTAAGCTTTAAACACAGGGGTCAGTCGGCCATTAATCTTGTCCTAATGTAGAGACAATTCTAAGGACCTCAGGAGCACAGAAGTTTAGAAATATGATTCAATACAAAGTACGAAAAACTTATCAAGTATATCCTGATCAGGTTTTCTACTATGAACATAAATAAACACATCTGTATACAGACCTACACGAATATGAACGTCTACGTGTACCTACATGACCAGGTACAGATCCACTATGTCTTTGTCAGAGAAAGAGAGAGAGAGAGAGAGAGACCACTATAGTAACTATATATACTATAGATAGACTATATACTATCTATAGACATTTGTAATTTGAGGGAAAGCGTGAATTACAGTGAAATCCATTCTAAAATGATTCATCCTGACATTAAATATGTTTCAAAAGACAAACGGCTCCATTCAAACCCCAAGACCGTACTAAAGTACCTCCAGAACTCTCATAAACGTTCAAAGTCACCAATTTACACGGCAATTATGAAATCTGGTACAAAAAACATCAGCTGACGTTCCCATCTGTTTCCCGTTTTGTAGTTTTTGCCCTACAGTCCTCCATCAGTACTTTGGAAGTTCGGACGCCCTCTAGTGGTTTGTTATTGTCATTGTTTATGTTTCATGAACGTTTCTGTCGGTTTTGGTTTTGTTTTGTCACGTGCTTTTTTTTTACAATGGGTGTGTGTCTTTGTGCGTGCATTTGTGTGTGTGTGTGTGTGTGTGTGTGTGTGTATTCACCAGCCCATAGAAGACCAAAAGTTACGTGTAGGGGATTTTAAAGTAAATGTAATGTCTATTGCAAAGCCCTAACTTAAGCAGCGGAAATTCACCAATTTCTGCAGAAAACAGCCTTTTTATCTGTTACATGATTAGAGGATTACCAGTAAAAAAAAAATCTACAGTTATTAAATCAATTGTACACTTTGTGTTATAGACACACAGGTTCTCTGTCACTGCATTGATAAAGAATAATGATCACTCTGTGTCACGCAAAGGCGTAAACTGATAATCTGACAATATGAATTGGCTTTTAATACACGATCATTACAATCACACACACACACACACACACACAAACGGCTGAATGTATATTACGGAACAGCCAATTCTTCTGAGTAGTTACTGTACGTTCCCTCATTATGCGTTCCTTATCTAATCACTTAAGCCTGGTTACACATAGGGGGCGTGTCAGGCTAATCCAGAGCACATTAATCACTTTGAATTTATCCCCCAAAACATTTCATTGCAATTATTTGAACACATGAATTAATCGTGTGAGCGAAATGACATATTCTGGTTTAGTTTTTGTAATCCTACATGTTCTCCATCGGCTATAAGAGCAAACGTAGCTGCTGCTCTCTTCCCCCAGGGTGCAATAATACATAATACAATCCATATAATTCACTGGAGTACTGTGGCCATGTGCAATACCCATTATGAGAAATTGTAATTTATTTGCAAATTGCCCTACATGAATGTCTCACCGTCAATATTTCAGTATTTCTCTACTTCATACTGTGAACTTTTGCACATCCCCTGGATATTATTCAGCACAAACTGCACAACTGTACATCTCTTCATATACGTAAGAGTCAGACTGGACATATTTTCCTCTCGTATGTTTCATCTCTTGTTTTTATAGTGTTCTATAACATTGCCGTTCCTAACCTTCATCTTTATTCATCTCCTTTTATGTTTTTTCCTCCTTGTACTGTGTTAAGTGTTACGCACCAACATGCCACAGCAAATTCCTTTTGTGTCAAATCCTACTTGGCAATAAACACGGATTCTGATTCTGAATTGTACAGATTTTTGGTCTTCGTTGAATTTCCGGATGTTTTTTTTTTTTCTTCTTCTCTGTCAGCGTCATGCTGTTGTAACAATGTGACTCTTCGAGGGAATCAACGACGTCCCATCTTATCTTACAAAAGGTTAAAATGTAAAAGGTCTCTGAGTGAAAGTCGTCATTCAGATGCAGATCACCGTTGCCAGGGCAACTTGTGAATGCTGTACGTAAAATTAAACTGAATGGATGAAATGTGCCTGATTTGAAGTTCTGGAGCTTTCAGAAAACAGCAGAATATAAACAACAGATGATGTGTGGGGAGAGCTGAAGGATGCAGCTTACTCCACACCAGTCAGGGAGGACGAAACTCCCTTCCACTCCAGAGAGGTGAAAGTGAAACTGCGCTGCTACACCCATTAATATACCTCATCCTTATAATTGTGACAAAAACCACAGGAGGCACCAAGTTCCTGTGAAGAAGGCCTCCTCTCTTCTGGACAGTCCTGTTTCTCACGGTTATATAATGAATCCTGACGAGATTACAAA
>OMNV01009601.1:17059-44515 GCA_900303265.1 Brotula barbata
TAATATTTTGACCTTAACTAAAACATTACTAGCTTTATATTAATATTACAATGACTTTATTCTGATAACTTTACGATTGCTTATTGGACGTTTTGTGTCTTTATTCCAGTAACATTCTGACCTTTTCCTCAGCCCAGTAAAACTTGTCTCTCTGTCTGTGAAAATCTCGCACATTAAGTAACCATACGTGAAAGGCACAGCATGACGCATTCTTCCGAGTGAGTTTTTCAGATCTGCCCTGTAAGAGCCGGATGTTTATTTGTTCTCTGGATTCCACGTTGAAGACATCAGAACACAGTCTGTCCCTGTCACTCAGAGTGACAGGGACAGACTGTGCGTTTGCTGGTACGGTGGCTGTTCAAAGCGCGTCAAAGTGCACCCAGGCGTCTGACGTCTTGAAATGTCTACTCCAGGTAAGATCAAGTACTCGGAGCAGGTGTACGACTCCTGCATGGAGGCGTTCGACTGCCTGCCCCTGGCTGCCCTGATGAACCAGCAGTTCCTGTGTGTGCATGGGGGGCTTTCACCAGAGATACACACACTGGACGACATCAAGAAGGTACAACAAAAACACGCACACTGTACAACATCAGGAACGTATGACAATGACAACAAAGACACACTCTGTAGCATAAAGAATGCAGAGTTCATTGTATGTGAGACGTAATGTTGGTGTCAGTGTTGGGGAAGCTACTTTAAAGCTACTTGTGATTGAAAGAATCTGAGCTGCACCCAAACTACTGTAGTAAAGCTACCCAGGTAGTTAAGAATATATTCTTTAACAATTACAGCAAACCATCAAAGGTTGTGTTCTTTTATTTGTACATGCCAATGTGTTTATAACTCGTTGGACTCACGGAACAATGGAAAATAGTCTGTGCCCAATTTGGATATCAAGGCTGAAATTATGTAGCATAGTGATTAATGTGTTTCTATAGACTATATTTCCCAAGGCTAAGTGAGGAGACTCGCAAGAGTGATGCATGCTGGGATATATTCAAGGGAGTGGCACTTCTGGAAATTTGAGAGTGTGCGGTAGCTGTGTTGTTTCTGCAAAGCCACATAGCTACTTGTGGGAAACAAACTGTCAGATCTGACTGATTTGAAAGTAACTGAGCTACTGTCAAGCTACTGAAAATTAGTCAAGTTAGTACTGTAACTACTTGTAGCTAGCAACTCCCTAGCACTGATTAATATATTTAACTTAAACAAAATAAGATTTTACTGTTACCAGGGAATTTGATTTGATAACCTCTGCACACACACACACACACACACACACACACACATATACTATATGTATCATTTACAGTTCACAGCAATACAGAATACAAAGGCATACATTGACCAGAGAGACACAAGAACACACACTTCCTCATCTAATGGCAGCGTTTCCATGGTGAATCTGCTGGTGTGACATCTTCTCCCTTCTGTGTGGTGAGGGTTGCTATGGAGATGCTCTGCTTTGACAGTGTGTGTGTGTGTGTGTGTGTGTGCTTGTGTCTCATGTGTTTGCTTTTCACCTCTGTTTTATGCTACATACTGTGCGTGTGTGCATATGTGTGTATTGTCACAATTATATCAAAATGTTTTGATGAGTATTTGTTGTACCGTTCATGTTTCTTCTTGTCTGCATGTGTGTGTTGTGGCCTTTTCTGTGTGTGTGTGTCTGGTGTGTCCTAGTTGGACCGGTTCAAGGAGCCCCCAGCATTTGGGCCCATGTGTGACTTGTTGTGGGCCGACCCCCTGGAAGATTTTGGCAACGAGAAAACCCAAGAGTATTTTGGCCACAACACAGTCAGAGGCTGCTCCTATTTCTACAGGTACAAGGCTTCACACACACACACACACACACATACATACATACACACACACACATCGTTGTGCTAATGGAATATTGAGAGAAACAATGAAAACAACATTCCTTGAATTTACCAGCTGTCACATGCAGTGGCAAGCACAGAGACGAGTGAAAGGGGTTCTCAAACCCCGAGTGCCTGAGTGCATTTGTTGGTTTTTCATAACTTCTGATGAGCTCAATTGATGCGTTTTGTTCATCTGGGCGCATCGTGAACAGAGTCACAGCCTAGCGAGATGTGAATTTCATCTACAAATGAGAAATGTAACAAGTTTGAGGTGGACCTCGGGGACGCAATGGTGGCATGACAGGAAGAGAGAATGAGAGAGATGTTTGGTTCGTGGTTACACCAATAACGATCACTATACCAGAGGCAGCAAATCTCAGCCAGTTTACACACACATTCATTACAAGAGCAAACACGTAAACACAACACACACACATGCGTACACACAGCTCCATTTCAGCATGAAACGATATCCCACAATCCCTAGGGAGACTGCACAGTTCTGTTGCTATGACGACTGGCTACTCCTGCCAGATATGGAGTGATATTAAGATACAGTGAGAGAACGAGGGAGACCAACATAGGAGGAGGGTGGCGATGGTGGTGCGGTAGAAGATGAGAAATGGAAAGAAGAAAAATGGAGGAACATGAAAACAAGAGGTGGAGTGTTGGTGCAGAAATGTGTGAGCGTGTGTGTTGATCATGTACAAATATGTGTTATGACATAATGTTTTTGGTGAACACAGAGATTTTTTTGATGTTTAGTGGACGCATCAATTGAAAAGCAAAAGCTAATGAACTCAGCTCCCACAGCACTGAGGCAGCAGCCATGAGTCCTGCTCAGGACCGCCTGGGCTCACGGTGTCCCCCTGCTGGTCACTGTCATCCTCTACAGCAGAGGACTCCTCGTGGGTCTATTTCAGTGGTGACAGGGTTTTAACGGGCATGGATATGGCCGTTTTAGGTTTACTGTTTGAAAAAATAAAGTGGTAATATCGTAACGTGACTTTTAAGAGTAAATTGTGGTTTGCAAAACAGGAACAAATAGTGTGACAGGGTCTAAATGCGTAAGGGTCAGCTTCTAAGTAAAGGTAGTAAAGTAAAAAATTGCTCAACACAGGGTAATTCTAATTATTAAGGTATTGAAATTACCAGGATGGGGCTGGTGGTTTTCTTTGAATTCTCACATTTTCAATTTATTCTCAAACATTTTGATTCTTCTCTCAAAATATTATGATTATTCTTATTTCTTCTGTAAATATTGTGACATTATTCTGAAAAATGTTTTTAAAAAAATTCCAACAAAGATCCAAATATTCCAATGCATACAATAATCCTGGAAAAGTCATGTAGTTTTGAAAAATATTGGTTTAGTTGTTCTTATTCAGAAAGAAAAAAGGATCAATCTTAACTGTTAACCGTTTCAAATTCCATTTCTGCTATGTTGGATGGAATTAAGTATTGGAAAATAAGAATAAAGTAATAGAAATTACTTAAAAATTAAAAAGATAATTTTTTTCGTTCTTTTAGTCAGACAATTAAAACACCTCTTTACTCAATTGTCTGACTAAAAGAATGAAAAAAAAAATCTTTAGAATTAAGGAGACAAGATGAACCTTTTTGAACTACTTAAAAATAATTTCTTAAAAATTAGTAATTATCATTATCTACTCATATACTTGTATTTAATGGCCTTCTTGAAGATTTGTCTCCATTTAAGGCACATTTTATTATATCTTGTTTTAGACTTTTTTTTAATCATCCAGTTCTGTTTATTCACTCCATTCTCTCTCTCTCTCGCTCTCTCTTTCCCAGTTATCCAGCAGTTTGTGAGTTCCTACAGACCAACAACCTGCTGTCAATCATCAGAGCACACGAAGCCCAGGATGCTGGGTAAGCTGCAGCTACTGCTGTTCGGTCTTCCTCTGGGCTTAAAAAGGGAAATAGCGTGTCATTTTAGTTTGGCATGGCGTTCTGGGTCTCTCTTTGTCTTTGTCGTGGAATCGACACAATGTAGGAGGAAGATGTTGCTCATTTTTCCTTCCGTCACCCTCGGACAGGGTTATTATGGCTTTGTTAGAGAGTGAACGAACAGTCTGAGTACGTAAAAGTGATGCTCCTTCAGAGTGGGCTTATTTTCAGGACACTTATATCCATACTACGTCTCTGATGTTGGTTTTGAGGTTGTAGCAGTCTTGTGACATTTGCCGTTCAGTTACTAGGTCACTGGCCCTTGAATAGACCCCTATGGACAACTAAAGGTAAGGGTATCTTTGGATTTCCAAATACAAAGGTTATTCTATCCATCCTATATAAAGCAGGAACTGCACACTTTGGAGAACCTTCATAATCTTAATGTGTGGCCCACAAGTGGTCAACTCTGAATGGGACTCAAGCGAATCGTTTAATTTTCCTTATTGCCTTGTTGGTCAGTGACTGCAGCCCTCAGATGAAGATCAAAAAATAATTTACTTTACACATGACTTTAGCTGTTATGTTGATTCATACTTACATAAAGAGGAAAACTGAAGGTTGTGTAGTTTCAGGTGTGGAAATGATTCTAAAATAGTCTATTGCAAATTTTGTCTTTCCTCTGAAGGCGTCATTTGGTTACAGGCTGAGGGAAGAGACTCTAACTGTTTCATCAGTTATGTAATCATACACGGTTCCTAAAACTGTTTTAGACTGTAGGCTGTTACTAGTAGGCTGGATTAGGCATACTCGGATTTATGTAGATTTCAATTGTATCATTGTGTTGACATTTGCTTCATGCCACCCCCAAACGAAGGTGGAAGGCAGTGGTGGGATCTGAACTTGCGCGTCAAGAGAGACGAAAGCCCAAATCCACCCGTTACACACACACACACGCTACGCCGTCTTCTCTTTATGACATCACACACATATCGTTCATGTAAACATAATGACTGATATAATAGATGATGTACACACCGGACACTTGTTTTGTATGTAGATGCTCTTTGTTTATGTGATAACTCACAGACTCTGGCTCAAGTTGTGGTGGTCGTTGTGCAGTCATGGATGGTTAAACCAGTGGCCTCAATGAGGCCTTCAGCCACGGGAGCTATAGGCCGCTTGGTTCCAATGAGTGTTGTGAATTAAAATCATTGCTAAGTGGAGGTCTATAAGAACCAAAACTCAAAGCATTGGGAGCAGCTTTTGTATTTTTGTGCCACGAAATAATAGGGCCTTTATATCTTCAAGAAGAGTGTCATTGACATTATCTTGTTTTTCAATTTTTGTGAAGTGTTTTGTGAAGAATCCAAATTCAACCTTTTTGACAGCTTAAGTCCATCATTGAGGTGGTTCAGTGCCTTGCCCAAGGGCTCTTCAGCTTCACCTTTGTAGTGAGACTTTTTTCCCCCAGACATGCCAGTTATTCAGACTAAATTTAGTTTAGCCTTCAACCAGCCGTGGTCTGGTTTCAAGAGCTTTGAAGCGAGGTTTACGTGAATAGCTCTCACGTGGGCGGCTTGACTTTCTCTCTTTGCTCAGGTACCGTATGTACAGAAAGAGTCAGACTACAGGTTTCCCCTCCCTCATCACCATCTTCTCTGCTCCAAACTACCTGGATGTGTACAACAATAAAGGTCTGATACACACATACAGTACATACACACACACAATTTAAACTTGCACACTGCTGTTTGGCTTATACAGTATGTTTTACCTTATACCGTATAAATTCAAAACTGTTGAACTTTATAATTTTATACCTCGAACCTTCAAACTCTGTGTGTGTGTGTGTGTGTGTGTGTGTGTGTGTCCAGCTGCGGTGCTGAAGTATGAGAATAACGTAATGAACATTCGTCAGTTTAACTGCTCGCCTCATCCCTACTGGCTGCCAAACTTCATGGACGTCTTCACCTGGTCGCTGCCATTCGTCGGAGAGAAAGGTAGCTAGGATGCTCAAACACACTCACACAAACACACACTGTTCCACATACTGAACATTATAATACAAAACAAGGCCAGCGTATGTTTAGCGAACAGACCACCAGTGTGAACCAGAATAAAAATGAGCTGCTGACTGACTGATGCAATTTACTGTAAAACGAGTCACCAACAATCTTTGACTTGTTAAGTTGCAGTTTCATTTTCGACCATCTTCTCAGAATCAACTCATGTACACGCCTAATTCATACCTTGCATTTAAGTGATAATCCAGCAGCTAAATATATGATGATTTTTGAGGAAATAACATCCCAACTAGGTTTTTTTTTAAACTTGTTTGTCAGATGAAGCATTTTGCCTTAGTGGTGACATCATGCATGCTGTAAACTGCAGATCTCACTCACAACTATCCAGATGTGAATGCAAACCGTACACTCAAAACGTCACTCTCCTCTCATTGTCCACGCTCTACCTGGCATCATTAATAAAGTTATTTTGAACTCTAAAAAGCAGGGCATCTTAAATGGGACGATGACCCATGCAAATGTGACTCGTTTCCCTTTTTTTCTGTTTAACAATACTGTGTGTCTGTGTCTCACAGTGACTGAGATGCTCGTCAACGTCCTGAGTATCTGCTCCGACGATGAACTCATGAACGATGGAGATGAGATCTACGATGGTAAGGTTTTTACATATATAATCACTGAAATAAACACCTGAAACATGCAGATGTCAGTACGTTTACACATGCACTCAATACTCCATCCTTTTTGCGATTTAAGACAAAATGTGATGAGTCAAATGCATCCAGGGAACGATATGAAGCCGATAACTTCAGCAAACAAACTTTGCAATCTAACCTACTATTACACTATTTTGAAAGAATCGACTCCAACTCAGAGCACACACAGCACTCCGTCACATATCATTAATGTGTAAATTATTATAAAGTAAACTAGCAGACTGAATGAGAGCGGTGGGTGCAAGCACTAGTAGCAGTTTTGGTCTGATCAGGCAGAGACAAAATGATGATTTAATGACTGAAATGGCAATCTCCATCTCCACTGTTGAGGTTTTGGGTTTGACGGGTAGATAACATATTCAAGCTGATTACAAGATGCCTTGCAGAACAATTGCCTCCATTGTTGTCATCAGAGTTAATGTTATTCTAACCCAACTTCCGCCCCGACGTACACCAAGTCATGTACATGTGTAGGGATTTTCCAAATGTTCAAGAATTTCTGAAAATCACAACATAACCAAAGTTTTAAAGTGTGTGCAAAGGTACTGAGTGATTACAGATGTTTAACCATTTATTGACTTTTATGTATAAATTATACAGTTAAGCTTTCATTTGTTCTGCATTGTCACTGCAAATCTGACTGACACGAACAATATTAAAAAATGCCACAGGCTCACAGTCTTATTGAAAAAATCTCTTGTATAATTACTTGATTTTGTTACAGCAAGTGCAGCAGCAGCCAGGAAAGAAGTGATCAAAAATAAGATCCGCGCTATCGGGAAGATGGCCAAAATGTTCTCTGTTCTACGGTGGGTTTGTTTCTGTTACGTCACTTGTCATTTCTGCAGAAATATTAGCAGCTTTTTACCAAAACTTTCCAGCTTTGACACGTGATAACATCCATGGTTTAATGCAGGTGTAGAGTAAAGGGAAGTGTGTATTTCTCTTTCTTTCTTTATCTTTATGGCTCTGTTTTTATCCCCTTTCTCTCTCTCTCTTTTTCTCTCTCTCTCTCTCTCAATCTCTCACTCACTCACTCACTCAGGGAGGAGAGTGAGAACGTGTTGACCCTGAAGGGACTGACCCCAACAGGAATGCTGCCCAGTGGAGTTCTATCTGGGGGCAAACAGACACTGCAGAGTGGTGAGTGTTTCACACACACTCACCCACACATACATGCACAGACACACACACACACACACACACATACAAACACAGAGCTAGTTCAATACACATACACAGAACCAATGAAACTTTGCTTGGGACCATTCTCTGGTTCTTCCTTCCTCCCTTTCTCTTTTCTCCCCTCATCCCTCTGTTTCACCGACACAATCTCTCTCCACCTCACCTCACTGATGCTGAGAATACTAACAGCCCGCTGGTAGTGTGTGTGCGTGTGTGTGTCTGTGTGTGTGTGTGGGAGAGAGGGGCTACATTCACCCTAAACAGCCAAATAAATTTAAAATCGTTTTATTGTTTTCCGTCCACACCTTAGCTCACGTGTTCATCTTTTAGAAAAGCTGAACTTCTACAAAGAATGGGCAAAAATGCTTTCATGTCTTTAATAGTCGAACACAGCAAACCTGAGACAGGAAGGGAACAGGTTTACGTCATTTCGTGCACTGGTTTTTGCATGGTGCATGGTTTTGGTCAAATCCACTTTTCAAATAATTATTTTTTTAGATTTATCCGCTCAGTGTGGATGTAGTAACAGAGGCAGAGAGAAAGTATGTGTGTGCCTGTTTGTGTGCCTGTGCATGTGTGAGCTAATGCTACATGCTAACAGCAGGTGCACTGTGACCCTGCCATGGCCTCAGTGCTGCTCTGAAGGATCCCATTATTAAGCCTGAAACATGCTTTTGTCTGCGAGCCCTCGACCTTATGTTGTGCGTGGATTTTGTATTGCATTACATAATGTCAACGTGTGCAGTTAGGGACAAAGTGTAGGAAACGTGACACTTAACTGTCAATTCACAGATCAGGAAGATATTGCTAAAATTTGGATTGATTTAATTCAAATGACTAATGGAGGTGATTTTCTTTGCCCAGGTCTGTTCCATTTGGTCTGTGTTAGATTTTGGCCCTAAGTTTGTGGAATTAAGCTGCAGTCACTGCATCATAACACCTGCCTCGTTTGATGCACACCAAACACATTTTAGGGATAGTACATTTACTTCATTTTGGCAGATATGAGCACATACAAGGTTGGTGTGCAACAAAATTACACTTGAGAGGTATTTCTTAGGAAAGTAACTAAAGTTCATTTGTATTAGAAATGGGAAATAACCAAGTATCTTTGTAAAATGGACGTTTTGCGGTCAGATTTGGGAGTTTGGATTGTCTTTAAAATGCCTGCTCTGCATCCACACAGAGATGATTACGTGTATCTGCCCAGAAGCATGTTTCAGCCTTCACTCCTCTCTCTACTTCTCCTCCTTTCTTTATACTTCATCCTCTCTCTCGGACTCTTTCTGTCTCTTCCTCTCTTTCTTCTCTTCTTCCTTTCCTCCGTTCTTCTCTATCTGCCCATCCTTCAGCTACCATTGAGGCCATAGAAGCCATCGAGACAGTTAAGGACGCTGAAGGTAAAACCCCACTCATTCCACTGTGTGTGCGTATGTGTGCACAGCATGGCTGCGCTATCAGCCATCCATGCTCATGAGGTCATAGGTCTTACTTATCCACGATGCACTGAGCTCTTCTAACAAACCACCGCACGCTGAAGCCACCACATTTAACACACATTTTTCTCTTTCATTCTATTAGAAAACAGGAAACACCTTTTCATCAAGCACACATACACAGAGTCACATCTAATATACCCCACACATCACATGTTGTTTTCACTCACACACACGAGAAGAGCGTGCCTTTGTGTGGGTGTGGGTGTGGGTGTCGGGTGGAGTAGTTGGACCTTTTATTGTGTGCAGTTTGTTGCTGTCCTGTGAATGCCTAATGGGCTCTGTAGTTCTGTCGAAGGTGAACATGCAATCAATCTGTTTCTCTGCGAACTACGGCAGAACGACTGTGACGACTTTTTACTGGGTGATCCCTTAAACCACAAACAATTTAACAACACGATCTAATTCAGTGCAATATGACTCAAATATATGAATAACCACACAGTGTAAGCCAGGGTGAGTCTGCCAGGGTCTCTGTGCTACTGAACAGATTGTTGTCATGGTGTTTGTGTCTGATGTATCTATGCTGCATAGAATTAGTGGTTAATGTGCACGCTTTAGGTAAGTGCAGCCATTTGTGTTTGTACATTTAGTCACGTGCGTAGTCTACCTCAACTACAGTCCATAATTTGTTCCAGTAAATAAATTATGGCTGTTTGATGTGTTCTCATGTTGTTATGTAACATGATTTGTAGCTGTATGTTAAACGCTGTGTCAACACGCTGTGTAACGTGGTGGCGTATGTGTGCAAAGATCATTTGACAGTAGCTGTTGTTCAAAAGTGGCGTGACGTTAACTGTGATCCTGAGGTTTGCTAACAACGTGTCCATTTTAAGGGATTGGTTACATGTATTCAGTCTCTTATAGCACACCATGACCCACCGAGGAGACAAAGCCAAGTTCCTCTCAAGATCCAATACATTGATCAAAAATATTTATCCAAACATTGGACATTGGACTTGGACATGACTCAAATGGAGAGATAGAAAGAGAGAAACGAAAACGAGACAGCTACAAGATTTCCTATTATATGACTCATTTCTATATGATACGGTAAGGGGAAAACGGGGGAATAAGTTTGAAATGAAAAACCTCACTGTTATGAACGACCGCTTCTGTGTGTGTGTGTGTGCTTTGTTTCATTGACTGTGTGTCATAATGGCTCGTGCAATAAGGTTTCTCTGAGCTAGGATGAATGGCCTGCTCACGGTCACAAGGTCAAATGGATCCTAGTTCAGCTTTCAGACAACAGGAGATGTGTTTATATGACAGAACTTTCTTTGTCTATCCAAACCCTGATTGTCGGTCTGAAGAATCAAATTCAATTATATTTAAAGTGATACTCTGGCAATTTTCCAAATTTGGTGATTTTCTGGTCATCTGTTAATGTCTTCAATGAGTATGGGGCCAGAACAGTGACAGTAAATGTTGGCATTGATTATTATCATTAAAAAATAAAGATTTGCCACTGAGGAAAGTTACATTGAAAAATAAAATAATTCGAGAGCGTCATCAGGCAGATTGAGAGCGAGATTTGCTCAAAACTGTGCGCTCAAATATGAAAATTTGCACAATAACTTTCGCTTGTTGATCCATTCCTATTTGTGGAGGACTTTGGCACTCGCTCTCAAAAATTGTCCCGCCCCTTAAACCTAGGCTTTTGAATGGACGCTAAGGAACCCTGCGCTTAACACATGGAAAAGACTCTAATAGCAAAGCTTCATTACGTTATAAGATGAGATAGGTACGTTGCCCAAGAAAGTATGAAAATATAAAATTTATTTTACAAGGTGTTTCCCACATAATAATACAGTATATAGAGCCTACTCAAAGGCCTATGACCTATGTGACCGATGTAAGTGAACGTCAAATCTCCAGAGAGTATCACTTTAATTCAAGAGTAAAATGTGTTTGGAATTTAGAAACAAGTACTCATGATTTTCCTTACTTTTTGACCATAATAAATATTTTTAAAAGGTGATTCAAAGAACATGAGCGTTGTATATGAATGTTAACACATTCTCTTTTCATAAATGAATAAAATTTGTTCTGCAGTTTTAATCCATGTCAGTGCTCTGATTGTTCCCTCCAAAGCTCCCAGGGGTTTGGATACACAAGTTCCTACTAAATGTCTTGTTAAATATTAACTCTGTGTCCATGCGTGCCTGTGTGTGTCTGTGTGTGCGTGTGAACGTGTGCTTGCCTGTCTCCGCAGCGATCCGAGGCTTTTCCCCACAACATCGGATCAGCAGTTTCGAGGAGGCCAAGGGTCTGGACCGAATCAACGAGAGGATGCCCCCGCGTCGTGACGCCGTCAACAGCGTGGGCTTGTCGATGGGCCGCATGAACATGAGCGAGCCCAATGGAACCGACAGCAACAGCAATATACAGTGATGAACACACACCTTCACATGGCCAGATGCGTACATATGGTTACAGCACTGATATGATTGCATATTTATAGATACGTGTACATAAGCATATATAAACTACAAATACACAGACACACAATCAGTATTTCAGCAACACACAACATGCAGACACACAATTAAAGTACACATACATTCTATTACCTACCCCTTTCCTGTTGCCCTCCTCCCCACCCCCCACCAGCTGTGCGTAAAAGGCGTGAGCGTACGCGGACTTACCCAGCAAAGGCCTCAAAGAGTCTCTCGCCGAACTGTTCATACAGATTGATGAATCCAACATACGTGCATGGGAAACAGGAAACAGGGAAGAAATAATAAACATACTCCCAGATTGACTCTTCACCGTGTATATTGAGGATCAGTGGGTTGACTGTCAGCATGATGTGGCTGTGTTGGTATTGTGTTAGGCCTGGGTCAAGTGTTAGCACGGGGCTGTGGCGATCAGGGCGGGGCTTTAAAGACGGCACCTCCCTCATATATAAATATATACAGTATCTATACAGTATATATATATATATATATATATATACATATTTCTTTTCTCAACGGGAAGTGGAATCAAATTTGTCGATGGTTATGAAGTTGCTTTTGTAAGGTCATTGTTCGACTGTGTGGATTTGCCTGCATGTGTGTGAGTGTGTGTGCACATGCTTCGACATGAAAACATCCCAATGATGTGTTTTTGTGTGAAAACACTAACGCTCACTATTGGCCGTGTTCACCGGCGAAGAAACTGTAAAGGAAAGACATGCGTGGCTTATAACTCACCGAGCCGTAGAATTTTGTGGAGATAATCTCAGCTACGCTCTACTCTGAGCCTGCGTTGTTGTTTTATTCTTGGGAGGAGACTCCTGTTCACTTTTGTAGCACCAAAATGAATCCATCTTCCACTCGAAAGCGATGATCAGAGAATTTGGGTCCCAGGTAACAGCTGGAAGTGGACCCGGATCAGATATGAAGCAAGTGTTTCTCCCCACCTGTTGTGTGTAAATAGGACACACACACAGATTTTATTGCATGTGACACACACCGTCACGGATGCAGTACTATGAAAGGAGGATGCTTTATATGAGCAGGGCGCAGCGTTGAAATGTGAAGTTATTCTAGCTATTCTATTTCTACATCCTTTCTTCCCATGCACTGCCTGCGATTAAACAGCAGTGATGGCTGGGAATTCCTGGCCTAAAAGCAGAAAATGATATTTTACAGAGGAATCGGACTCTTCAGACGAAGGCAGCAGCCAAGACAAAGAGAAGTCCGAAGAAAACGGTCTTTGTAAAGCATTTATATCAACGCATCAGTGCATGCAAAGTTAAGTTCTTTGATAACAATGTGAAGATTATATTTGTGCTCTGTGTTTCACTATGGTAGGATTTTTTTTCTGGCTTATATAAATGAACTGAGGAATAATGAATAATTTATTTTGTACATAACATTAATTTTATTTATTTATTTTTTGTATTCACTCTGTGTTATATTTTGTTGGGATTTTTTTTCCTCTCCTCTTTTTGTTGGTTTTCTCACATTTTCTGGTTTGCTTTTGGCGCCGTACAGAGCGACAGTACTCTTCTCTTCTAAGTGTCGGTCCACGTTCTCTCCTCTCTCTTACTTGTCGATGTACAGGAGTTGTTTTTAAATGATAAATATGAATAATGGTAACAAATATTACACTAGCATTGATGAATGACCGTACTATATACAGAGGCACAGGCATTCAGGAAGCCAAAGCATGACTGCATGGTTAAAATTGCGCTGTTCAATGCAAAAAGCAGCAAAAAGACACATTTTAACAGAAGAGCCGGTGTGTTGCTGTCACAACTTAAAGGAAAAAAGTGTACTCTCTGATCATAATTATTGATGATTCCTCTTGTTATTTGATGATATTTATGATTCTATAATTATTATGATTCTATTTATTATGGACATTATTCTTAATATTTAAGCTTTCTCTCTCTCTCACTCTCTCTCTCTCTCTGCTGGTTGCTCCTCATGTTGCGTTGCTCCTTGGTTGATCTTGTTGTGCTTCTTTGGGAGAGGGGAACCCCCTCGGGTGACCCTGTACCATAGAAATCGTGCCACGGTTCTCTCTTCCTCTCTCTCTCTCTTCCTCTCTCTCTTTCTCTCTCTCTCTCCATTTTGACTCCCCAGTCACTAACACTGTAAGCATGCCCCATGGGACGATCCACTTTTTTACTCTTGAATAAAATATGCATGAACCTTTTGTATGGATGCCGGGCCTTTATTTCTTTACCACTACCTGCCTACACACACACACACACAAAGACCCACAAACGATAGATACACCGATAGATACAATGTTAACACACGTATCAAGGGCTTACGTAAATCCAGAGAAACGCCCACAGATCAAATATAGTGTAGTGCATCAACACAGTGTAGAGGAAGCTGGAGCGATGGAACACATAGTATTTTGTTTTTTCGTATCACGATTGTATTACAGTTGTGACAAAGAGAATGTTTGTGTTTCAGTGTCAGGTTTCAGCACAAGAACAAATACAAAAGGGGACAATAATGGAGCGGTCTCTGAAGTCTGACCGATATTGTGGCATATTCTTTGCATTTACTTTTTCCACTGGATGTTAATGAGGCAGTTGGAATATTTCACAGAAATTGAAAGTGAAAATAGAATGATGGCTGAGGGCGGAGTTAAGTTACAAAGACAGAATCGGTGAGACAGAGGAAGAGGTAGGACAAAAGAAACCACTGGCACACTGCTTGCGGCACAAACATCACGGTGAGTCGAAAGATTTTGCTTGTCCCAAAAGGAAAATTATTTTTTAATTTTTTAATCTTATCTAGCTTTGAGTTGCTAGGTGAAAACCCACAGAGAGCAATAGTATCTCACATGCAAATGGGTGAAGCACAGATTAGGATTCGACTGAGACCGCTGGTTTTAAGGTCTCCAGAGCCTTGATACTTGGTGGAAAGTTGAAATCTGATGAATAACGGACTGGCGACCATACAGTGATGACTTAAATGGGCTATAAAAAGATGAATGAATGAATGAAAAATTATATGAATGAATAATTTTGTCAGTTTGATGTCGTTCCTATGCTTAGTTGACAGAGCGGGATTTTGTAAGTAAAAGGGGAACTAACCCACTTGTCCCACAGCTTCAGCTGGGTTGTGTTAAAGTTTCTGTGACTTTTCCGTCACAGATGCAGAGCTTCCGAGATGAAGACGCTCTCGTCCCTCAGCCTCGTGGGAGTTTACCCAAGGTGTGCGCAACACTGCTCGCTGCCATGGCAATGGCAGGCATTATGCTTCTGTCTACTGAACGGTTATTTGGATGGGTTGCCATAGCAATACTTATCCTGACTCTGGGCCATTTGCTACACGGACTTTGTCTGCTAGCGGAGGAGATGATGTACCATAAAAACACAAGGTGAGATGGAGAACACGTGCACAGACACAATTTGAGTCACTCACTCACCTTGACTTGCTGACTGACAGACTTATTCTCACCCCGTAACTTCCTGTCTCCCTGCCCAGCAGATTTACAACAAAATCCAACTCATCAACCCATTACATTAGCTTCCACAGACACACACACAAACCAGTGAGTCTGGTGTGTTTACAGTACCTCCCTGAATGGTACAAGGACTAACAGCCTTTACCTCTCTCGCTCCGACTCTCTCCCAGGTATCGAGGCATATCGCTGCTGTGCCAGGTGCTACCATCCTGTGGTTTGATTGGATGGACCCTGCTGGCTGCAAGCTTGGCCGGCCTCCTGCTCTACCTGGTTGGGTGTCCTCTGCCAGACACGAGCCGCTGCTGGGAACTCATCCTCCTGCCCTCAGCCCTCTACCCACTGTTCAAAACCCTGGGAGTCTTGGTGAGGTCCACACCAACATCTTAACACATACAGACCAAGGCTGTCACGATGAATTGTTTATAATAGACTACTTAATAAAAAATAAAAATAAGGAATCACAGATTAGAATTAGACATCACTGATTAGTATATAGACAAAAAAGTCCTTTACTCAGCACAGCACGTCCAATAGTCTTAAGACTGTCACTCATTCCTCAGGCTGCTGATGGTTCAAATCCATCTCATCTCATAAAAAATGTCATCCTACCTTCTTTAGAAAGGGGCTGCATGGGTGCAGCTGCGCCTCTTTCCTCCTCTGAAACTTATGTGGGTTTTTGTGCAGGGTCCTTCTGAGGTAGAGGTGTCAGACATCTGTGAGAAAAGGAAGATGAACGTGGCCCACGGCCTGGCCTGGTCCTTCTACCTGGGCTACCTCCGACTGGTGCTGCCCCGTCAGTAACGTGAAAACAGACACAGTCACACACCAATAGTGATCTCATTGACAAAAACCTGACCATTTCAGTATGAGTAATATTCTTCCACATATGGAATGAATTGCATAACTGTATACCTGGAGGTGAAGTGTTGGTTCTTTGATGTCCCAGGGTTGGAAAAGTCCATCGCTGCATTTCGTGCATCACATCAGGCTGGTCCTTTCAAGGAACATCACTCCAGGAAGCTCCTCATCCTCATCCCTCTCAACGCCAACATCTCTCACAAGCTGGAAGACGAGGATGACAACATTAATTTCTATGACAACCTCCCTAATAATGAAATCGACAGGGCAGGGGTCAGGGGGCGTGTCTACAAGCACAGCGTCTACAGGGTATTGGACGAGCACGGGAAGGTAGGTGCTGAGTAAAAAGTCACTGTTACTCTGTACTAGTTACAGACGACAGAGCACATACATGCGACATTACAGGTCATGTGATATTGTCCTCCAGAGCCAGCTTATCTATCTACCTAATGAAAGACCAAATTTGCTTACAATTTGCTTGCATGCCAGGGAGAGACAGGGAGAAAGAGAGAGAGAGAGAGAGAGAGAGACACTCCAGGGGCTGTCTGAGTATACTTTCAATATTTCCAGATAACATTTCAGCGTGCTCTCTAAATGTTTGATGTCTAACAATAACTGCAAAACCCACTGTAATTCCTCTACTTAAAGAAAGGTCCAGTCACATTCAAAGCTCACTGAAATTCCAGTGAAACCGATACCAAAATAGAAGTCAGCCATTTCAAAATGATTATCAGTAACAGATTTTCAAACGACACAAAAGTGTGACTTCCCTAGTACTCAGAATGTGACACCAAATGTGAATAATACATAATAATACATTTTGAGCCTATACGAGCTCTTAAATTAAAAACGTAAATAATGATTTCTGGTTTTATTACATGAGCATGGGTAGTTTAAGGAACGACTTATGAAGGAGCCAAACTATCTAGTCATCCATGTCTACACAGCTAAAAAGGCAGATGACTAAATAGTTTGTTCATTGTGGTTTCAAACATCTGGCTGAATTGGCCTATTAAGAACCAATTTAAGAAAGCACAACAACAGCACCATCTACCTATGGAACACAGAAATCAGTCTAACAACGTATGGACTGGAGTCCTTCCGTGACTGATTTCATATCTGGGGAGGTCTCTTTTATTGTGTGTGTGTGTGTGTGTGTGTGTGTGTGTGTGCATGTGTTTGTAGGAGTATACCTTTGTGATGGAGTTTGCCACACCTCTGCTGACAATGTACAACATGTCCCAAGAGAGCAGTGCTGGTTTTGGGGAACATGATCGCAAACAGCAGGTCCTCGTCTTCTACAGGACCCTTCAGGACATCCTGGAGCATTCACTGGAGTGTCGCAACCGATACCGCCTCATCTTAATAAACGGTGAGGGAGAGAGAGAGCTTTGAATAGCGGTAAAGGAAAGGAAGTCTAACATTCACATGGCAAAGACCGCTAACCACTCCAAGACGTGGCCAGCGTTGGCATACAATGGATCCATCATGAAACGCATCACAGCTGAAGTTTGTTCTTTTTCATCTTCTCATAGATGACCACAAAAACGACCCTCACTTCCTGTCCAAGGTCATCCTTAGACACCTGAAGCAGCAGGAGAGAGAGGAGTTCTGTCTCACCCCAACTCCTCAACCAGAGACAGCCAACTCATTCATCAGACCTCGAAATGCCCCGCCCCTTCAGGTCGAGCACAGGGAGCCAATGAGCAGGGAGCCCTCGCTCATGTTCAGCCTGGAGGATCCACTACCACTCAAGGAGCCTGTGGAGAACTATGACTTTAATTATGGAACTAAATGATAATAATAATTATGACCAATCAATCAAGCCCAGGATGAAATTGAGTGTACAAGTACAACTATCTGATATAAGCTTTAACGTATAGAAATAGTGTTTGTTTACGTCTGGTTGAAATAGAAACATACGCCAACATTTGCTGAGAAATTCAAGCTTTGTCCTATTTTCATTCTCTGAAATGGCTCAAGATGGCTGACAGCTGAGTGTGTCATGGGGAGGTGATTTCTGAAAAGAGGGAGAGAGAGACCTTGTGAAGGATTACTGTAACGTGTGTGACATCGTACAGAAAGGCCAGGCAGGCGTGGTTGTTCCATTAGATCAGATCCCCACCCACCTGTGGAGAACAAGAGACTGTTTTCTGTCAACAACTGGCCCTCATATCTATAATAAACTCGTGTGAATAGTCTCAGCCTCATGTGATGACACCATTCACAATACATGATTATCCACCTTCCAATAAAATCTGATTTGATTGAGATGTAAAATCTGTGGTGTATGCAGTGAATGCAGTGGCATAAAGTAACAAAATAAACAAACTTCACTATGCTATGTTGGTACTATGGTATGTTTTGGAGACTTTGCAGGCTACTTTAGTATAAATATTTTTGCAACAGAACACTACATAGAGGATTCCTGACAGTCCAACTCATTGAATTTGTCCTCCAAACTTTAGATCTGCGTTTGAAAAGCTTCATTCGAGTGATTGGGAACTGAAGATTCACTCGCTATTCATCTTGCGGAGTGTTGGTTGAGATTATTATTTAGTTCATCTGAAGACCATCACAACATAGAAACAACAAAGACAACCAGGAATACTTTTACTTTCAGAAACCAAGTACTGTAATTATCCAAAAAAACAACTTTAATATTTACATAGAATTAACATCAGAAGCTACATGATTTTTACTCAAATATGTTTTCTGATGGGTCAATTCTACTTTAACCTAATTCATTTTAAAATGAGATATCTGTACTATTACTCAAGTATAACTTTTGCGACCGATGATGGTCCTACAAACAAAACAAAAAAAACCCAACAGTTTAACAAGCTACAGTTTTAACAAGCTATTCTGAAATCTGTGCAGCAGAAACTACATCTACGAGTCTGGTGGGCATCTGTCAATAAATGGCTTTAGATGTGCCGGGTTAGCTACAGCCCTCTTAATAAAAGGAGAGCACACCAGTACAAAAGCCTGAAATTACTAGTCAATATTTCACAAACAGACCTTTTTTCCTGCTTGCACATTATGCACCATATATTTTGTAACAGCAGGTAAAAGAACATGGCTGTAAAAGAAAACAGAGGATTCAGTGGGCGTGAAGGGAACAGCAGAGGAGAGAGGAGGGAGGAGGGGTTATGGTGAAGACAGAATTATGAGTCTACAAACAACACAGGCAGTCACAAATCCCCGTGACACCACCTCTACGCCCCGCCTCACCGCATGACCTACGGCCTTGCCTTTGAAACGGCTGGCTGTGGTTGCATCAGATGTGTTTACGTTATAGGCCCAGAGTCTTCTTAACAAGGCAGAGATATCAGGGCCGTAACTGGGATTTGATCCGTATCAGGGTCTGCCCACAACGGTTTTGAATAGTGAAAATTCTTTGAACTCAAAGGAAGAGCCTGTCCTACATTGTACAGGCAGCCCACGTCAGCTGGTACTCACAGCACTGGAACAGCAACACACAATGATGACTCACATGTGGCACCAAAAATAAACTTCATTATAGGTCTGATGATAGTACCTGTGCGTAGATTATACTGGATGTGATGCCCGATTAAAATCACGTTTCTAAAATCCATGAGATAAACCAAACTGTTTGCCTCAAAGTGGACTCAATTATCAATTAATTAATTCATGCTCATTCATTTACCAGTGATTAAAACTTACTGTGTCTACTTAAGCCCAGATTTTGCTGTTTACTGATTTATATTGTGTCAGGAGCTTACTGTTTGGTATCCTGATTAAAATACATCAGAGAAATGAAGACACCCAGCATCCAGAACACGTATGGCTTGTTTTTGTTGAGAGGATCTTTCTGAGCTACTTATATGGAAAATAGTCAAACCTGTTCGCTTTTAATATTGTTGGAATATATTTGACAAAGCCTTCATCTTAAGAATACAAAAGGCGTTGATAAAAGATCACATTTTTTTGACATTTTGTGGTAAAAGGTTGTAAGATGTTTTTAAACCCTCAAAGCACATACGCACAAGAAGTGGAGTGACCGCACTCCAGTTTCCCCGTAGTTCCTCTTAAAGACACTTCCTTCCCGGCTGCCTGTTTCTGTCGTCATCATCTCGACTAAAAGTGATTGGTTAGCTGCGGTGAGGTCACACATGGGAGATTTCCCAAGCAGTGACTCAGGCGTGAGAGGTTTAATAAATTACTATCCTCCTCTGTGTGTGTGTCTGGCCTCACGTGTGCAGGGGAACAGGAGGGCTTACTTCTAGTTCACAACTCTGCCTTATTTGTGCACAAATGTATGGGATGTACTGAGGGATACTGGATACCAGCAATAATGTTCTGTCACTGTCACGGTCACTGGGATAAAATGTCATGCCATGTCATATTTGAACTCTCTTAACTATTTGAAATGTCGACAATCCCACACAGCTGTCACGATTTATTATGAAAATCAGATATGTGTCTACAAATTATTTCAATTATTAACCTTAAACTCTGGGCTAACCACCAAATGGAGTTATCTTTACAATGTTTGTTTCATAAATTATCATAATTCTGCTAGTTTGATACTGATATGATGTTGGTAATTGAAGACATTGACCACTGTCACTTAAAAATGCGATGATGTGACCAGTTACGTGACACTGATTGCTCGCTTGTAGCGCAGAAAGAGAACATTGGCACCATTATGAAATGAGTCTTTAGTTTGTAGTGGAAATGTTGGTCTGTCATCTCACCAGGTGTGTATGTGTGTGTTTGGGCGGTGTGTCACAGTTCTCACCTGTGAGTAACATGCGGCTCATGGCTTCGTGTCTAGACTTGATACAGCCAGGAGTCACTGATGTGTATGATGCTCCAGTCTGAACAGAGGGGTCCTGTCGGGTTTGGAGAGAAAAGTCAGGCTCAAATCAGCGAATGGTGCATGTGTGTGCAGTATTTGGACTTAATACGGTACTGCACAGTACAGTACAGTATGTGTAGATATGTCATTCTGTATACATAAAATCAGCCTTTTGTTCTAACATTTTATGATGACGCCACTTAATAATTGCCCAAACTTGACCTGAAACCTTACATTTTCAAAAACGTGAGAAATGCAAATTTCACCGAAATTAACACTTTTTTGGCGTTTTCAAATGAAGTAAAACATCAGAAAATATTGGGAAATGAGTCATAGTCTCCATTTAGTCTTGCTATTTAATTGGTGACTGTTTAGGTTTTGGGGATGGGGAGGCCAATTTCTTCCTATATCGACTGCAGATTTCACTAAAAATTAGAAGGTTAGGAAGAGGGTGGGAGAAAGGCCAAGCACAACTAAGCATGTCATGACATATCACCGGGTAATCTTCCTTACCATCTACAAAAATGTCTCTTCAGATTCATTATTAGAGCACTGTGAAGGCAGTGAAGTGCAGCAGAAGAGTTTGGGGGACTATTATAATGAGATAAAAGACAATATTAAGGAGATGATGAGATCACTGTGTTTTTCATTCATCCCTATGTATTGGAATAAACATCATTGTTGTTTCCGTGTCTGGTTGTCAGGGTGGAGTGCAAACAGGAGGCGTAATGATGATGGAATCTCCTGTTCATCTCTTGTTGAGGTAAATGCTTTTGTGAACAGAAATCAGCATTTATCTGTGTTCGTGACATCAAGTGACAGAATATCAGCCATTAACGCCTACAGGCTGACAACACCCTGCTCTGGTGTAACCACCGGTGTGTCCATCTTCATAAAATCTTTTTGGTAGAATCAAGGGAATTTTGAGGGAAATTAAAAAAAGCTGTTGTTTGAAAAAATTAAAGGGTTACAGTTATGGATTTTACATTTTTTTTCTTTTTATCATAACATCTACAATTGATCAGATCGTTTAGTTTTTCTACTCGGTATACAAAATTCCTAATGGGTCAGTCATCAAGACGCATTAAATGTATCCAAAATCTTTTAAATAACCCTAAATAGTTTGCCTTAAAATATACTCAACTACCAATTCATTTGACAGTGTCTAAGGGGTTAAAAAGTACAAATAAAAACTGTTAAAGGGACCGAAAAGACTACAAATCAAACAGACAGACGAGAATCTAGACAATACAACTTGCACACTATATTAAGATCTATGATAGAGACTCTACATGCTATTCTAATTATTGCTGTTACTTTCATGTTTTCTTTTGTTTACGTTTCCTTTGAATCCTGTGTGTGTTTGCTTCTGAGATAAATGATGTTTGATTGTTCTTTACAGCTGCTTCTCATATTTGTGTGTACTTTACAGCCACTGGTAAACCATTAATTAGTAAATGATATACTTTATCCCTGTCTTTTGATTTGTTTGTGTATTTCTCAGCAAGGGTCATAACTCGGGGGACAGGTTGTTCTGTTATATTTATACAATGTTTTCATGCATCTGTTGGTCAAAGTTTGTGTTTATTGTATTTTTGTCTCGCTGGATATCCTTCCCACAGACTACTGTTGGAAATTTATGGAGGGACATAATCTAGTACAAGAATCTTACTTCCTTGTTTGAGATCAAGAGATTTTGTATTTGGTGTCTGCCAAAATGAATAATTATATAAGAAATCTCTGTTTTTGCTACATGATGTGATCGTGGCCAGAGGGAAGTGATAAAGTTAATTCAGGTCAGGTACTTGCATTAAAATGTCTGTTTAAGTTGGTCATTATGTACTCAGTCTACATAGATAATAAGAAAAGAGATTTAAGAATTTTGACAACACCAGCCTTGTGTGCTTAATTTGTCCTTCAAATCAGGTATTTACTGATTTGAACATTTATAAAGTTTGGATTCATGACATCATTTCATTGTAAATTGTCCTCAAATGCCCAAACTTTCCAAAGATAACAATTTTTATCATGATACATTCTGCAGCGATCTAAAAATAAAAGGACACCGAACCCATTCAATGTTGGGGAAAATTAAATACAGTACGTCATAGCTTAAAGTTGAGCTTTGATTTATAAATTTTTTGTGCCTTTTTACACCCTGACTAACATGTAAAGATCCATTAAATTTAAGTTTCCACAGACATCATATATCAAGGATGCATCCTGTGGAAGGTAAAATAATATTCATTTTTAATCTCCAACAAAGACAATGTTAAGGAAAAATTAAGAATGCGTAAAAATTGCTTTAAAAAGTAACGATTTTTAAAATCATGACTTCTCGTTCAGCTGACATTTGAAATGCCTGAAAACATAATGATACATTACATGAACCCAAACCTCTCTTGGTTTTGATTTTACGGATTAATCTATCAAAGGGGCCTGTAAGTGTAAAAGTGATAGAAGAACCTTAAGAACCATAAAATACTTCAAAGCACCTGAGTCTTGAAACATTTGATCGGTGTTTGCCAGGGCCCAGGTCCATACTCACCGCACTGCAATGCCCGGACATGTTGCGTGAGATTGGAAGTTTCTGGAATGACCCCGACAGGCCCCGCCCACAGTGAGAGAACTCAGCTGATGCAACCGGCGCCAGGGCTATAAAAACGGACTGCGTTCAGTTTTGAGCCGCACAGCTCAATCAGCATCATACATGGAGAAAATACAGACAAAACGAGAAGGAGAGAGACCGGAGCTTGACAAAGAAGAAATAAAATGGTCTATACCGCGGCTCTGCTTTTTGGAAACGGATTGCCCCACATAGCGGACGAGGACAGCGTCGTGGACATGATAGGAAAATACTTCTTCCAGCTCAGCTCCCCAGGACAGAAGACAAGTTCTGCCCGGCGGGGGAGCGTCGAAAGCTGCGGCGAGACGGAGAACACCTCGCTAAGTAAGTAGTTCGTAAAGTTGGTTGACGTTGTGACAAAGAAAAACGAGGAAAACAACTATCATTTAAAAAATACAAAGTAAAACGAATATTGTCAAAACCTTCGAATGACTTCCGCGGTTGATAACACTATTTAAATATTAATTAATCAGAGAAAACGTCATACTTGTAAAATTCTTACTTATAGTGTTCGCCCCAGGACTATATTGTTTGGCGGAAGAACAGGTTAAATGATAGACAAATGAAGTGAAGGTTGCGGCTGATGAAACCGATGCAGGATGTTAACCAGCTGATGGCAGCCTGAACTGCTGCTGATTTAAGCATTTTATTCTTTCACTATTGGCGAAGGTGACCGACTGCAAAACCAGTTAGAAAAAGTTAATTTCTATTGAACGTGTCTCTGTGTTTTCATGCAATGCTAATTAATCTGATGTATTCTTGCCTCAGGTGAAGAGTGGGACACTGGTTTGGAGCAGGAGGAGAGGCTCCTACAGCAGGATGTCACCCGTCAGATAGAGCGCTGTCTGACAGAGGCCAAGGCTTCCATCCTCCGATGCCAGGTTCTGCTGCTTCCCCGTCAAATGTCCACCAGGGTTGGCTTGGACGTGGTGCGCTCCTCGGCTGATGAGCCCTGTGGGCTTCGAGGGGCCTCCATCAAGGTCTTCATGGAGAGTAAGGATGGGTTGAAATCCCTGGGGAGCGTCTCTCCTGACCCAAATGTCACCCCCACCTTTGAACTGTCTGTGGTCTTCAAGGCTGACCGAGATGACGGCTGGCCGCCGCTCAAGCATATCTTTGAGAACAACAAGGTGTTGAAGCTGAGACCGGATTATCGGCTTGTGAAGAGGAAGCTCTACTCCTCTGCCAGCCCTGTCATTCATGACTTCTACTAGTTAAGAGTATTGCACTGGAAAGATGTTCTGTTTTCCTTTTGTTTACATCTTTAATACTTAACTGCCGTCCCTACATGCACAAGACTTGACACGGTTTGCACTGGAATATACTGGTGTTTACCAGTTCTATCGCTTCAGGGAGTGGGTCCTTCCTTGTTTTGGTGTGAGTGAGACTTGTTTTTGCAGGAGGTTGAACCTGTTCGTTGTCTTACACTGAAACCAATGACTGCTGTATTTTGCACTGAACTTTTCAATGTATAATCGAAATCATCCAAATATCTCAAAGGAATGAGCAGGTCTTACTCCTCAGCCAAGTTAACTTGTTTATAATAACTTTATAATAAAATATTTTCTCAAAACTACTGTGCTGTGTATGTCTGTTACTGTTGCATTTAAACTACATTAACAAATCTAAGCCTCAAATTATAATTATAAGCCGAGTTTATCAGTGGTGCAAAATTTGAGTTATTCAAGCTATTGAAATACTTTGAATGAAAATATTCTGTTTTCTTCTCCCTAAACTCTTCTGTCGGGTTCCATGCGGTCACCTCTGACATGTTGGACATTCTGCAGGATTGGATATGGCCATTTACTGTTAGTGGCCTTAATTTATATAGTACTGCCAGTCAATTTAAAGCATTTGCCCTTAGATGAGCCATCAAACTAAGCATTTATATGGCCCAATTTTTACCATACACTTACACAACTTAGACTTTTGAGTTATTCACAAGGAAGGAAGTTTATTACGCAAGACTGTCTGCTGTCTTAAACCATTTGATCAAAAAGCCTACCACTTCCGTGGAGCAGCTAAGACTCTAGTCAGTAATTGATCAATAATACTCCTTTTATTAAACAAATGTACAACAACACACACGCATCAGCTACACAAACACAACTTTATATATGGTCCATTGAAAGGTACAAAACCCTTTTGTACTCCAATCTAATGCTCGCTACTCTAATCTTTTGCAGTTTCCACAGCAGTCTGGCTGAGGACACATCAACACTGTTTCAACGATACTATCTCCACATACTGAGACAACACCAGTGGATGCATGTCTCAGTCCATTGACAAACACCATGGTTGGTATTATGCAAACCATTTTGAAAATCACAGTATGTTTTTAGATTGATTCCATACAGTTCAGGCAGTCGCATCTGGATTCAGACAGCATAGCTCATGAATATAGAGCATCTTAGAATCAATCCTCAGATGTTTGGATGTGCTTAAATCCACCACCAAGCACTTCCTCTGCACATAACTACAGTACCACATAACAATAGATTACATATTTGACTTAATGTTTCTAAATGTTGTGAAGTTGATTTCCAAAGTACATTTTCATGGAATACTGAAAATAATAAAAGCCAATAAATGCCTGGAAGCAGGAAGTCAATTAAAAACACATCCGTTGGAAAACGGTCAGCAAATATCATCTCGATCCACGTACAGACAAACCGGATTTTGATGAGCAACGTGGAATCCATGGACAAACCCATAAGACTTAACTAGTTTCTCCTTTGTTCCGTTTGTTTCCATTTACGATTCTTTTACTATTACAGTATCTAATTTAATCATTTTGGGAAATGATAAAGATACTTCGACTCATTCTGGTGGTTCACCTCCACACGCATTATTCGTACCCATGCACCTGCTACCTACATCGATGACGTGGGTCTATTCATCTATTCAAGAACTCAATCTTCTCACTTGTACGTCACTGCAAGAAACCTTTGCTGGTGAAATTGTTAACTGTCCTCTTCTTGTTTTACACAAACGTCTACATTGTATTATAGCGTCTGAACAGAGGGAATTGATGAACTACTACTTCTGGTTAAATGACACAGGGTGAAAAGTGGTGCGCTGGCTCTTTTGGGGTGCAATCCCAAGACTGTGCACACAGACCAATCACATGAACGGGACAAGATGAGGCTCCATGAAGCTCTCTCACAAACTCTGAATGACACATGCACACAGCCTGAAGTGAGCTCACTCACAAATGTATATGTGTGTGTATTTATAAACTCCCACCCATTAGGCAGACAGTGTACACTCCCCTTTAGAAAACAACCAAAGTGAGCAGGAAGTTATCATGTCCACCTTCTCTGATCCCAGAGTAAATCTTTCTGTAAGTGTCTTGTTCACTTAAATATCAGCTTATTTCTTCATCTTGAGGTCGGCTTCCATGGCACTACGGCGACCCCTGGTGCCTCCATCCTGTAGCAGACAGACAGATGTCAGGAGAAAAAGACATGGGGAAAGAAGGAGGACAAAAAGAATTAACATTGGCATGGAAACGTGTGGGTCACGTAGGACAGAGTGAAAGGAAACCCCATGAAGGGCTTCCTCAAGCGATTGAGCTCCGCATAACAACACAGCACAGTCCACCTCGGAAGGCTTCCTCGCAAAATGGAGAATAGAAAAAAAGGATGATAAAAACGAAATCATTTAAATAGAAAAAAAACAAGACATGCAGAAAAAGAACAAGGTGGTACAAACGATCTCACGTAAATGGAAAAACACAGGAAACCAGGATGGCGTCATTAACTGAAGATCAACTGAAGCTTGGTGATGAACCGTTACAGGAACCTGTGTGTATGTGTGTGTCTGAGCGGGCAAATAAACCTGAAGTTATGACTTATACTGATTGAATGAGTGAGGAGTGTGTGTGTGTGAGAGAGAGAGAGAGAGAGAGAGAGAGAGAGAGAGAGAGAGAGAGAGAGAGAGAGAGAGCGAGAGAGAGAGAGAGAGCATGTCTGTCCTCTAGTACTTTGCTTACTGTACTTTATTCAGCCATGCTTTACATCATT